>OMNV01007787.1:0-24879 GCA_900303265.1 Brotula barbata | reverse complement strand
GGGGGGGGGGGGAGAATACTTATAAAACAAGCCTAATTGTTGGTCATTTGCTGTCTTATATCGCAGTGTAAAAGCTGCCGTCTCCATGGCTACAGCCTACAGCCAGCTTCCACTTAAATACAAGTGCCTCTGGTCTGATCATGCATTAGGCCTTGGATAATTTGACATTGTTCTGGCAGCACTGGAACAACACCTACATTGTTTTTCTGTTCCAATAAAATTTCCGCCCAACACTGAACTCGTCAACATCAAATCGATGTTGATCCTATCAGGAAAAGGTCAAGCCGTAGCTTTCAGAGACAGTACCAGTGCCATTGGACACACTTACTAAAAACGCCTTGGACAACAAGGAGACACTGCAGGCTCACACATGAAAGCTTCCGTGGGGCGTGCTCGTGAGAGTCTGCCTGAACGCACGCCTCAGTTTTTAATGAGCGATTCAACAGTGACGCTGGATCGCTACAAAAATGAAAAGAATATTTCTTGGCAAAAGTTGTTTGTTTGTGTAGAACTAGAAACAAACAAAAAGTAGAATTTGGACTGTTTCTTAAAAAAACTCTATACGTCTCAGGAGGTGGTTATTTAAGTCAAATGCAGTGGATTCTGAAAGGACAGCACTGCCCATGTTTCATCATGTCCATATAGAGACAGTGTCTGAGGGGCCTGTGTTTTCATCTATCAGTGTGAGACATGCCTCATGCCAGACCTATATAATGTTGTTTGAAGCTGTGGATCTTCTGCTGCAGCCTCTGCAGAGACTGCCTGATCGCCTGCAGGCTGTAGCTTCGGCCAGATAAAAAGTTTGATCCGTGAGGGGGGGAAAAGAAAATGGAAGCGAAGAGAAAGCTGAGCACGGGAGAGACAAATGGCAGAGGAAAGAGGAAGAAAAGGATGTGAAAGGTGGAGGTGAGAGTAGGAAATAGCGAGTTGCAGGAGGCACAAAGAGACGAGAGGGGAGGAGAAAAATGACCCCATCGACAGGCTGTACCTGGACTCTAGGATCGATGTGCATCTGAACCAAGCGAGTGTGATATCTCCTACTAATCACGGCATGACGTACACTGGTCAATACCACACACTCCAGGCCCCATCATCACACCCACACTGACCTCCCTCTGTCTGCACGCATGGCACAACGGGGCCAGTGCTCCTCCTTGGACTGATCAATCCAGCTGCTAATCACAGGCATGCACAACACTTCTTTAAGCAGATTAAAATGACATTTTAAACACTTTGCTGCTATTTAAAGTATGCTGCTGAAAGTCATCTTGCGGCATGTATCATTCAAATTCTTCTGACAAGCAGAGTTATCATAAGATAAAATCAAAGCACTTAGGGGCTTTGATTTATGCAACACTATTCTTCATTGATGTATTGGAAATAGGTTCTCTTTTGTACATGAAATATCTGATGACTGAATGAATAATGTCACTGAAATGTCTATGAATAAGGATGCTCATAAAAAACGCATCTGGGGAAAAAAGCAATTCTCATTCAAGATAGAAAAGTTTCAGAGAGGTTATTATTGATCCGATATGCACCTAAACCATGGCAGGAAAATGCACTTGCTGCACTTTGTAACCTTTTCCATTCAGCGGTTTCCTGTTTTTTTTTGTGGATTACTTGTGGATACTCCTGACTAAAGATGCCTGCGTGCACATTTGCACAGTTCTTCTTCTCTCACGTCAACCCTACAACCCATTTCCTTCGTTTTCTCTCCTGCATGTGCCACTAATCCTGCAGTCTCTGAAAAGCGAGAGAATGCTATCTCCGTGTCCCTCTATTAGGGTCCTCGTTGTGCCACGGCATTCTAGCCAGTATTCACAGTGTTTACTCCACACCGCTGCAGAGATCAGATTGGCCCGATAGCTATGTATGCACAACAAGACGCTCTGTCAGCAAGCCTCGACTATGCGTCAATGTGGAAATGGGAAGAATAATGAGTTATTACAGGGTTATCTGTGTGTATCTCTATGTCATGACTGTGTAAGCGGCTCTGCTAATCTCATTAGATGAGACAAGTTGTTAAAGATGTTTTCTGATTTCCTCACTCTTCTCGTACTGCGTCCACAAATAGATTTCACATCAGGGTGCTGAGAGGAAATGATTAGTGCCTTCACTGAAACCGGTTTTTGTGGCAGAAACAACAGAATGCATTTCACGAGTGTGTAAGTGGCTGCTGTGTAGTAACAGCGAAAAACATCCGATTCCTTTCTGCCCCTTCATTTTTCTAAATATATGCAGCCTGTTTTACACCCAATCTGTAATCCATAACAGCACCAAAACCTGGTTAACCTTTACATATCTAGCACGCAGCAAGACCTAGAAATAGAGCATGATCAAAGATGTTCAAATCTGATGTTACAAAAAAGTGTAGCATGGAGGGGTCAAAGATGTAAGACACAAATATGACAATTCAGCCATGAAATGTGGAAGGATGGAGTGCTTCTATTCTTGGCAGCATCTTGCCTGTGACAGCCAGATGGGATGGCTGAAACACATTTTTTGGGCCAAGGAAAGACATAAAGAGGGGGGCAGTCGCAATTGTGACAGACAAATTATCACAAGAGTATACACCCCCACCCCCACGGAGGGAATCAGATGGACTTAGGGCAAAGAAAGCAGGAAATGACAGAGAGAGGGTGGGTGGGGGAGCCGGGACTTAGTGCATAAGTCTTGTAGAGACAAATTAGCTGTGAGCTGGAGGGGTACAAGAGGTGAAGCTGAGATAGATGCATACATCCCATCCAAAAAGCAGGAAGTGGGTGGAAGATTACTGCACAATGTCGTCCTTTTCACAGTCTTTCAACATGGCAGCCTTTGAATTGGGTCCAAATAGTGTGTCTGATTACATCTGATTGTAGTGGAATATACAAAAACAACCAATGTGCCCGGTGTTCATGTATAGCAGGCACATTAACACGCTTGGCTTGGCTGTACATCAATCCCACTGCACTCACTCACACACAGATACCTAAATGTACTGCATAAAATATGTTTACTACACAACCCACACAAAAAAGCATGTGCACACACACACACACACACAGAATTGTATAATTCAGGATGCTCATTAAGCACCACACAAAGAGCACCTAGTAGGCAGCCACCTTTTTTTCCTCTGACTAAGATCATCAACAACTCTTTTAATCTAAACCACCATTAATGAAGCAGAACCAGAGGAGACATTAGAAAAAAAATACACCCCTGGATATGCTGTAATTCTTGTGCCCCACTCCAAATTATAGAGCTCTTCCTATTAGCAAGACTCTCCTTATTACCAATGACTTTTAGGGTCAGTGGTCACACCGGCTGCAGCGTCTGAGCTGATTAAGTACTGGACCAGGCAAGAACGTGCCAGGCTGGGTACAGGTTCCAACTGCGTTAACACATCCTACTAGCTCTGCCTATGTCGCTCTGTGTGTGTTTCATTCGCACAATGTCTGACACTTCTGTTTCCTACTCTGCCCATTGTGCCAGCAACCCAGCAGCCAGAAGCCACACATTCTATTTGAGGGCAGTATGTCATGCAAATAGTGGACAAAAATAGGACGGATATACAATGTCCTTGTTTGAGACATAGAAGGGATGCCTGGAATTACCCGTTCAGAGGAATGCCGGTGCGCTTGTGCAAGCATTTCTTTCAATATTTGCACATTTGTGTTCGAGAATTTTGCGTGTTTAGCTTGTATACCGTGTACTGAGAGAGGCACGGAGGAGGGACAGCACCACTGTCACAACAGCCCATCCCTATAGCTGCCTGCGTTCTCTGCCTCATGCTTCATACTGTAAACTCCCACTGAGTCAATTACTGTGGCAGACTCTTTAACCACCATAGCCACTTACTGTAAGTGCATGTTGAGACAATTGGGTTATGACATGTCCTGCTGTAAAAATGGTTTGAAAAACATTGGCTGGCAGAAGAGGCTTCCTAAAATCAACTGAAATAAATCAAGTCAACTGGGAAAACACGAACAGTTAGGAGTTGTTTGTGCAGCTTCACTGAACTCAGCACATGGCTGCTGAACATTGATCTGCTCTAAAACAATTTCAAGCAATCCATTCAAATGTTTTTATTTTGATTGGGAAATGCACTGACTTGCTGAGATGTTGACTTTAGTAGTAAGTATTAAAAATGTGTTGACTGAAGTGTTCATCAATCTAGGAAGCTTCATTTCTGCCTGCTCTGAACAAAAGCATGCTGACTACACATTAATCTGTACAGCAAACTAGAAAATATATCTCAGGGAAACAAACAGAGATATGGATGAACTAAGCTGCTCCTACATCTATTCTCATTGTGTTAGACTTCGGCATACTTTAACAGCACAGCACATCACAGCGCGTCTACACAACTCGATAGAAACCAGTTTGTCAACTATGCGGTGCAAATCCCCTAAATCTGCATTTTTAGGTTGACGCGACTATCAGAGACACATTGTCCTGAAGAGCTATCTAAAGGGTTGCCTGAGTTCAAGCTGAAAAAAGCTTAAAAAGGTCCTGCAACCAAGGGACTCATTTTATGACTTGCTCTTTGGTACGCCGTGATTTAATGCTTATTTAAATTTCATATTATGGGACTTGATTTATTTTGTTGTGGCTGCATTAAGATAATCAAAAATGATAATATCATTAGACATCTCTATGCTCATCACCTCTATTTTACAGCTTAATGACTGTATGTGTGTGTATTTGCGTGTGTGTGAGTGTGTGAGTGGTGGATTGTCACTATGTGGCCAGAGGTATGACCATTTGCACGTAAAAGCTACATGCTGCGAAGGCATACCGAGACCCTGAGAAAGCAGGGAGAAGACGAGCGGTCATCAAGGTATGGAAAAGATATAAAGAAAAGAAAAGAAAAGAAAAGAAAAGAAAAAAAGAGGGTTTTTCAGTGGGCGTTATTGTCCCTCAAGTGTATTCAAGGCAGGCAAAGCTCTCTGCACAGGGGTATGGCACCCTGCATGCTAACTGTGACTTTGCATTCATTAGGAAGAAGACACGCACATCTCCGAGCATTTGGGAATGCATGCAACAATTCCATCTTCAATATGTGCTATAAATACAAGGGATCTCATTTTACTTTGACCAGATTGATGTTTTTGCATTGCAATATTCTTATTTTATTTGTAGACATGATTAACGTCACCAAAATAATTAATATTTAAGATAATAAAATAAACACAATGACCACTGTTTATACAGCTGAAATGTGCCCAGAATTACAGACAATTATTTACAATAGATTGCCTGAGTTAATATTGAGTTCTCCTGTGGCTACGTGCTCCTGATGCAGATTTCTCAGGCCTATTCAACAACAATTTGATTTCTATTGACCATGTGACAAAGAGAAAGCCTAAAAGTGTATGTTATGTTATTTTTCAATTGCCTTGTGGCACTTTTATGGTTTTATGACTGATCTATACAGCTTAAGCCCATTCAGTAGAGAGACAACAGCATGCTGAGCTAGGGCAGAGCTAAGAAGGTTTGATGGCTTTCGGAACAGTTTGCTCAAAGCATTTTCATTTAACTGTATTTTGCACAGCAATGCCACCCCTCTATAGGATCATATTGGCTTATGATGCTCTGCAACTGTGAGTAAATATAAGCCTGTGTATTAGATTTGGGGCCTGAGATGAAATCTAATTTCTGTGAGCTCAGTGAGAGAGATTGCTTGCCGATACACATCCACACATCCAAGGCCACATCTGGCAGGCCATATCAAATATACATGAGCCCCAGGAGATCATGATATGGCTGCAGTCGTATTATTTCCTGAAGTCAACAATACATTCTTGCTCCTTGTAAGTCTTTGGTATTCTGACATTTACGTTGATATTTTCCAACTTTGCAAAGATACACGCAGTATGACATCAATCTTGGGCATTAGCATTTGTCAAGTCAGGGTTAGTGGTCAGTCGCATTAGGACATAATTTAAGAACTGAATATTATAATGAAAGCGGCTCAGCAATAAAATACAGAGATGACTTGGCTGATATTGAGAAGTGACAGTTAATTCCAGTCACTGGCAAAGCCAACTGTTAACAGATAATGTCACAGACCATAATGGACAAGTAATTAATATCTATTGCACTGCTTCCATTTAGAACACTAATGTATCATATTGAATTCCTGATAAAACCAAAAATGGAGCGACAGAAAATATCTCAATGTCTGGCGTGGTGTCAACCTCATTTCACACTGGCCAGGCTAATAACGAGGACTGCACATTCCCCTTTCACAGCAACACTACAACCATCTTCAATCTAGGAAGGGCAGAACGTAGATTAGATAGATTAAATAGATTAGATACTTTATTATTCCCAAAGAAATTCAAGTCATCCAGTAGCTGAGAACAACAAAACACGAATAATAATAGAAACAACAAAAATAATGATAAAAGAAGCATAGAGAGTATAGTACCTCAGGATTGTCAAGGTCCTAAAAAAGACAAATGGGTAGTGGTGGACAGTTCCTTCACCACCTCAACACCCAAAACTGTGTTGGCTGCTCAGAGTGGAATGGTGGTGCAGGGAGTAAAATGTGTGACAGGCCAGGGTCTTGGCATCAGGACAGGGAGCTGCGGGCTGATCAATGGTGAGGACCAGTGCCTCCATGTCTTGGCAGTCTCATTCTCTATTTATTTCTTTGCCTGTGTGTGAGCATGCCACCTGTGCTTGCACATGTCATTCTGCTTGCTTATGCTACCTGTGCTTGTGGGTGTGTGTGTGCGTGCGTGTGTGTCCACATTTGCGTTCTGCTGAACTTTTACTTCTGCATACAGTGATGTGACTGCCTCACTGAGGTAGAAAAGACATTCAATAGCTCCCTTTCCGCCTCGGCAATCACACTTCAAATATCAGTCTTTTACAATCTTCAACCAGTTTGTGCGCAGTAGAGGACAAAAAAAAGAGGAATACAAATATCATGGTTGTGTGACTGTGCACTTTCCTTTTCCATGTTTTCCATGTTTCTCACCTCTATTCAATGCTTTTCACTGCAATCTGCCATTTCCCATCCTCTTATAGATTCTTGTCTCTGTTGTGTGGCTTGCCGTCAGTGCCAGCAGGCACACAGCCGTACTCGCATGAAATCCCCTGGCGTGGGAGTGCATGTGGACCTACATGTACATGTGTAAGTCTGTATTTGTGCATGCATGTATCTGTGTGTGTGTGCATTATGCCTGCATGTGTGCCACGCTGCGCTGAGGTGAGCTAAGCTTATTTGCTCAGGCCAATCTTTAATGACAGTCAGTCCCATGGGCTCTGTCATAGCTCGGGCTGTGCATATCTGTGTTGCGTGTTCGGAATGTGTACTTGTCTTTGTCCGCCTATGTCTTTGAGTATTGCTGATGTGAGTCTGTGAAAATGAATGACTCTGAGTGTGGGTGTGTGTGTGTGAGTGAGTGTGCTCATCTGTTTGCACATATCAGTTAGAGACTCTGGCACGCTCCACTCTCTCAATGTCAATCTAACACGTATTCAGAAGCAACTAACGTCACAACATTTGACACATATCTCACCGACAGGCATTCTTTTCCACAATGCATTCAGACTGGCATTGGTGAAACAACTGCCAATACTACCGATGCATCATTCTGGTCTTTGATCCTGGTAAATGGAGATGACAGGTTGAGGCACAGAGACAGGAACTTTACATTTCGACATTTTCGGATTTCAACATAATTTCTATTATGCAGATCTATCCCGACTTGTTGATGGTTGAGAATGAAGTCATTTAAGTAGAAGTTAAAACATTTAGCATTGTTTTGTTTGTTGTTAATTATAATGAAATGAGATGAGATGATCTTTAATGATCCCACAACAGGGAAATTTCCCTGTCACAGCAGCTCAAAAGCATAAGCAGAAAAACATAAACAAGAACAATGAAGCAGACTCTGTTGGTATGAAAGTTTTCTCCGGTTCTATGTGGTCGATTTATGGTAAGTTTGAAAACTCTTTGTTATATTGTGCCAAGTTGGACACAAACAAAAATGACAAAATTAGGTTATATGCTGGTCCAGGCTGGACTCAGACGAGACCGTGTTGGGTTTGAGCTTTTTTATGGGGGCTCAATTCAAGGTCTTCTTTAAGTTGAATTTGTATTGTTGGGACTGTACACTTTATGTACAGATCAGTATTTATAAGTTTATCATAAAAGATAAAAAAGGTGTTTAAATTTCCTGTCAACAAAAATGTGTGAATATTAGTCACAGGCACTATTGTCTTGCTATTCAGCCATATTATTTTAGAAAACACTTATCTATGACAAAACCATCACATCAGGATGTATCTACTCAGTTATTTACTCCTCCTTTAAAATGGGCAGCGTATGGAAGCAGCTGTCCTGTGTTAATGTGATGAAGTATTTACATTCTGAAATCTTTTCCTATTTTGAATTATAATCAAACGGACCTTTTCCAGCCAGGGTTGTCGTTGGGCCGTGAAAAAGAGCATCTTTTTGGATCTGAACACCATCAGATATTCCGAGTGCCATCTCTGATGATGCAGCTTTCCATCTTCCTCACCGGCTTCATCAGTTTTGACACACAGAAATAGACTTGTGCTTTTGGGCTCCTGACAAATTAAAGCAGCACAATCTACACTGTTTGAATAATTTAACACCATACCGCTTGGGGGAAATTTACAGGGAAAAAAAAATTGCTCTCTCTTCAGGGCTGAGTGCAGAAGGTATCGTTTGCCTGTCCTCTGGGACGTTGTAATCTTGTATCTTTCAGTATCTCTGCAAGTGTCTCGGCCGGTCACAAAACACAAAAAGCTGGATGAGAGAGAGGGAGAGAGAGAGAGAGCAAGAGAGTGAAAGACAGAGGTGGGATGGGGGAAATGTAGCCTGAATGATCTGGTATTGCAGAGGCTGTTGTCTCCAAGGACACCTCAGGTACGCTGTTGTCCTTGGGGGTCTAAGTAAGGGGTCAAAATAGGCTGGATGGGTAGTTGATCCACAGAGGGAAGGTCTGTTCTATATAGCTCTTTAATAGACACCAGAGGGAGAGAGGAACTACAAAAAGCTGGTACTGCTGTGACACAGTGGCGCTGTTTCCCATTGAGTCTCTCTCTCCTCTCCTAATGAGCATTCTATTATCAGCTAGGGGACGGATTTAGGCAGTTAGGCATACGGAGAAGACTGGCTAACAATGCAAGTGGTTAGCTAAACAGCTGTTCTGTCTCCACTGCCACCTCCCATTCCTGGCTAATGAAGCCCTCACCGATGAGCAGGAGTCCCGGGACATGCCAGAGAACAGTCACAAATACCCAGCCAGGGAATCTCAACTGCTCACAGGCCTCATAAAAAAGTCTACACGGAGGAGCTTCATCAATAGCGAAACCAAGACTCCAATTAGAAAGGGGCTGTAAGGGGAACCCTAAGTATTGCACATTAGGCAACTTCTGACATTTGTATGAGTCGCACCATGGTGAAGGCTGTGCTCTGTGTGTAGAAAGTAAACACGGTTGGAAAACAGCAGAAGCCACAGTGCCTCTCTTAATGAAAAATGATTGTGATGATTTTTTTTGGGTGAAATCATCACGGTACATCGCTGCATTTTATTATCCTCTACAGTATGAGCGGTGTTCACAGTTGTTGGCATCGATCAGGATTAGTGATGTGCCATATGGGTTTGTCAGCATGTGAAATGTTGCAGAGGACAAACAAACATCTTTCCTCAAACATCCTTCACTCAAACAAGTTTGCGGAGCAGTCTGTCCATCAAAAGGCAGCATTTGTCTTGGTTATATGTGGAGTCTGTCAAACGCTTTCTTGCCTAATGAGGTCTTTGGACACCTGGAAATGATGCATGGATTAAAATTCAATGCGGGGTTATTTCTTTGAGCAGTGACTTTACCTTAAAAGCCTGCTGCATGCTTCATGAAACCCCATACTGACAGTAGAGCATCAGAGCATCAAGGGGTGCAAATCATCATTCTGAACTATACCTTTACTCTCAGCAGTAACAAGCTACAAGCACGTTGTTGTTAAAAAGGTCACGACGAAGCAAACTTCATTTTTTCTATAAATAGATATTTTCATGTATCATCTGAAATCCACAGGCATCACTATTTTCTGACGCACTACAACTTGATAAAAAGAAGGCCAGATGTTAATTTGGCCATTGTGCTGTGCTTCTTTGTGGGCAGATATGAAGCGCCGTAAAGGTGAAGTGGATTGTTAAAGGTCCTATAAAACATGCAAATCAGAGTAGATCAGACAACAAAGATCTGAACAGTAAGCAATGCAAGACAAAACTCCAAATGATACATGACTAAACATCATACCTCTGATAGACGGCTTTTGAATACATTCTATATATTGGTATGTGATGATCAACTCTGTGTCCCATAGAGTGAGGACATATTGTACGACACATATATTGTGCTTTTTCGGCACGTCACGGAAACGCATTTCTTTGTTAAATGTTAAATTTTCGCTCTGAAATCTTCTTGATGTTCGCTGTATATGATGTGGAGTTTTATATGGAAGAGAAGGAAATGTAGTACTTGATTTGGTGAGTCACACTGTTTTAGCCCTGGAATGGATCTATAGTTTGTTACCTCTCTAAGCTAAAAATCTATTGCAGCCTTGCGGCCTGAGAGCTAAAGATTTAGTCTTTTTGTCAAATCGGACAATGTTGGCCCTTTATAGTAGAACTTTGGGCTAGTCAGCATGTTTTCTGACGTCCCCCTCATTGGGGATTTCATTGTGCTCAGACTATGTAAATTTCACAGCTAAGGGTAATACATTTGCAGTGCCCGGAATTGAGTGTCTGTAGCCAGACTACAGCTTGTGACTACAGATGCATATGCTCACACACATACACACCAAGGAATACATTACAGATAATTAAATTACAGTAATTTTACCGTATACGCATCATGTTACGTATACGGATAAATATGCTTTACATGAATTTCATTCTTTGTAAAACACGTTTACAGTGTTTCAAGAAACACCACAAAGTTGGAGCCACTTTTTCCTACGCAACGATATAAGAATCATTTCTTTTTTCTCAAAACTTTCTGTCGCTGGACCGTTGTAAGCAGGCTGAGTATAAACATAGTTTTGAATGCCTATAATAATATAGTGTTAAGCAAGAGAGTCCCTGGATGTCCAGCTGATGCATTTAGACAACAATTTTAGGGAACACAAAGTGCTCCATTTTCTATTTTAAAATAATTCAGATGTTTCAAAAATGCCACCCTGTTGGTAACAACAGGTAATGTCCTCTGTTTCATAAAATGTACATAAATCACACTATCTGCAGACCTGCATAGTTTCACAGTAGCTCTGCAGAATCCAGTGTGTTATTTGTGTCGAGGCACTAAGCTAATTTCTCTGAATAGTGTTAAACAGATGTTGGAACACTGAACGGTTGACCTCCCTAAACACAAGGGTGAGCTGTCAACAACAGCAAGCAAACACAGAGCTCTTGGTCATCTCGAAAGGGTAAAGTTCAGTTAATTACACTGTTGGTGAAGGCAGACAAACAAGGAAACAACAGTCCATTTAGTAACACCGTACATCAAACTGACCCTGTTGTGACAAGGATAATGGTTTTATATATATATATATATATATATATATGTATATGTATATAATGAGTGTGAATGTGCGTGCATTTAAGATGGATGGAGGAGAAAGATGAGTTAAGATGGCAGACAATAATGACAAAAAAGATGGGCGTAATAACGGCAGGATATAGTGGAAGTGCTGGTGAAAACTGGGCCAGTATGTGCGGAACGACAGGGAACAAAGGAAGGGTGAGAGTGAAAGAGGGAGAAGGTGTGAGAGGAGGAGGGAGGTCAGTAGAAATGTGGAGATGGGCGGAGGAGGCGGGGGAGAGATGAGCCCCGACGCTCAGCTGTCAGTGCTTCCTCTGCAGGTGGGGCAGGAGGAGTGCCAAGTCTCTCTCTCTCTCCCACTCACACAGACACCCATGCATCGCTCTATAATGGATGCTTTACACTGGTGCCAGAGAGAGAAAGACTGAGGCAGAAGGAGGCATGGTGTGAAGACGAAAGAGAGTGAGCGAGAGAGATTGGGGAGGGCGGGTACTGAAAAAAGAAAGACACTGCTATGAGAAACAGGGGGAGGAGGCAAAGAAAATGTCTGAGAGACTGGAGCTCTGGAGTCATGGCGAGGGTAACAAGCAAAGAGACAGACAGACAGAAAGCAACAAAAAGTCATAAGACCAATCAAGAGAGGAAACAGGCAAGACCGTCTGGGAGCAATATGGTGCTGCTATTAGTTTAATTGATCTAAAGCCTAACAAAATCAAAGCACGGAGGCAGAGCACAGAAGCCGCAGTCATTGTTCGCTCACCACTACTGTCACTGTCCATTAAGACGTGTACCAATGCGCCTTTGATGACGACTTATCAAGAATGATTCATAGATAGCATTTACCTGAACTAATGACTTGCCAGCATCTTCACTGGAGCTTGCGGGTCATCACCAGATAACACATTTTGTACTCGCCTCGTTCATCAGCTGCAATTAGATTCCAAAGGCAATCTCGGCGATACATCACCAGATGGGCCTCGTCGTATTGTCTTGGAAAATACTGTGGAGACAGCTTGTGTTTGCCACATATCACTCGCGCTGCTCAAGCTCATTTGTACAGTTGTGTGCATCTGTGGCTACAGGTATATGCAAAGGTCTGAGTTATCACGCTCTATCTTTTAAGCCAATAACTCCATCTTCTTTATAGGCCCAACCAAAGACAGACTGATGGCTGAATGAAGTGTCTTCACTTTTTTGAGCCATTTGTCAATTCTTGATTTGTCTGCCTGCTTCTGGCGAGGGATAGGTAGAGAAGCATTCCTCTGATGGACAGCTCAACTGGATATTATTGTCCTCTGAATGTCTGCCAGCAATAACACACACATTATTCTTCAGGGCCTTTTTTATTTTCCCTTTTGCTCAATACAACTTTAGCTTCATTTTGTATTTGCAAACGCATTCAGAAGTGGAGAAAAACAACAACTATTTGCTGCCTGAATTAGGCCAATTCCAATTTCTTTGAAGTTTAACAGATACAAATTCCCTTTAGTGGGTTAGCAGTCCTCAGTCTTTGCTTTGTAAAAAAATAAAGAAACTTGTCTCTGTTGTCCAAAGTCAAAGGCATTGCAATTCAAAGACTGAAAAATGGCACAGAGGTCACTTGTTTAAAAACGGTTTGTTTTTTTACACACAGTGACAGCCACAGTATATGGCAGACAACAAAGTAGGGTAGTCAGCGTAAATAAATACAAGCATTCCTGCCCCGCAGAGATGGCATCCCCCTGGTTTAATTATCGCTCTTGTCAATCGAGGTGGAAGAATACGGCACCTGACAAGGCGCGTCCCCATTCTCTCATCTCACATAGGCCTTTTTCACACCCTGAGATGCACAGACACCCTTCAGCAAACAGTCGAATCAAACCTTGAGATGGAGGCATTCTGTTGCCCCAAACACTCAGGTAACTTTACACTGTTGAAATGCTGAATGAATCTGACACCTCAGAAATGGGTTCTATTCAACTTCAACAATTGTCCCTGGTTTTCTCAAGCACATTCCATTTACACAACAATAGCAGCTGCACCTTGTATGAATAACTTCCCTAGGCTGTGGTTATATGCAGCTATCTTTCACGTGACATGCACACTGCTTGCAAAGGGCATTTTTTGATGCTCACACTCCACGGGCAATGGATGGCTACGACAGGAGCCACATGCCACAGAAACGAAGGAAATGAAGCAGACATTAGATGGATAGTTCCTCGAGATCTGTGGGCTGAGACCTCAGTACAGTGACATTATAGAGTGGGGGTTTCAGGCCTGTCGGGCATTCCATAAGGAGAACCTCCCATGGGTCTCATTTCAGAGCGGAAACACACACATGTCATTTTCAAAGGTCATAGCCAGACGTAACATTAGAGTTTAGTCAGTGATGTATAGTGCAAACTCACACAGCCTGCATCTATGTGACCTGGTGACCTCTTTCTCCTCCCTGTAATGTAGGGTTAGTGGAAGAGGCACGCTTATTAGGGTTAGCTTACATATGGATATCTCAAGAAATAGTGGTAACTAACGAGAATAACTAAATCCTCAAGGCTAACACAGACACACAATTCCCGACAGCGTTTCTGTTGTTCCCTCAAAGGACACCTTAAAGCCTGCATGTACATGACAAATGACTGTCAGAGGTTTGGTGCTCATCGCAATACAGGCTTAGAATCCCACAATGACAGCACTGTATGAGCATGATTGACACGGACAGATTGATTCAGGTTCCAATAAACACCGTTGACATTCTTATTTAATTTCTCTGCATGTCTACGATAAATGAATAAAATTATGTATGTGCCAGAAGCAGCAAAGCAGTCATTTGCAATTATTTGTGCATCAAAATCATTAAAGGTCCACGACAAGCAAATCTGGTCCCTAACAATTCCCTGCTGCTGCAAATGCTGAAAATGAATGAGTAATTTACCCATCCATACATAGGAGGAAGTAAGTAAGGACAAGTGTTAGTTAGCATTTTCTAAACTGCAACGGATGCACGACCACGGCAAAATATGAAATGTGTCTGTGTGTGTTTGTGCGATTTACCAAACAGTACAAATGAGAGGGAAAAGGGGGAACAGAAAACGTGACGTTTATTTCACTAAGGTGAAACTGAATTAATAAAACTAAATAGACATTAACTTTTCATTCAACTGATAAATATCCTTGATCTTTTTTTAAATACAGACAATACATTTATAATTAGAAAGCATGATGGAATATGACTCTCAACTTGAATTTGATTAGATTTTTAAGAAATTAATGACTTGATTAAAACTAAGCATAATTCCATATACATCTTGCTACGTTATTACAACATCACACCGTTTATCACTTCTAAAAGCTCACGTCACTGAAATGAACAGTTATGCCCTGACAGATTCAGCAATCCTCTACACACTCCTGGGGAAACTCGGCTGTGGGCTCCTTATCTCGTTCAGAAACCCACAGCTATGTCTGCATACTACCGTTATGCGTATTTTAATGAAAAGTATGAAGCCTGTGATAGTGAAGCATTTAATACCTACATGCAATTCTCTCTAGAATAAATCCGCTGCAGGATAGATCTATTTACCCTCTTGAGCCATCGAATCCAAACATGTTGGCCAATAATGGAGCAAACTTCACATCGCGGAAAAATTAATGATATCAAGTGAAAATCTGAAACTATGATGAAATAAAGTCTATGGGTCAAATTCAATGGTTCAAATTAAAATTCTTCAAACTCTTATAGAGGTAGGTCAAAAATCAGAGGGTGACACACACCAAGCCCTATGATCCAATTACCAGCTCCACAGTCCCTGTCAAGTGTATGGAAGTTTAGGCAGTTAATTTTTGCTCATTTTTGCCAGCCATGGTGATTTCAGATAATTCATACAATCAGGATAAAGACATTGGATGGACATGGTTAACCACACTCGAGAATAAATAAAAGGCTGTCTGTGTCTAAGGGGCATTGAATGTAATCATTACATCACACTCCCAGCACTCTAATGGAAGCCATTGTTTCTCATCCTATCAACTGCAGGGAATTGTATTGTGCTAGACCAATTTTTCTGACTCCTACATCACACAGGAAGTATCCATGACTGGAGGAATCATTGTGTCTAACCATCAAATTCACAGCGCAATAATCCACAACCACTAATAGTGTATTATGTCACGTTTGATTAGATAAAGAAACACTTTCCCACATGTGATTCCTTCAAACTTTCTGATCGTCACGTGCTCTGCACTGAAATCATCCTCCCTCTGTGTAGGGTAGTGAGCAATGATGTTGTGTGAAAAGTGTATTAATGAATGCTGTTGTGTCTTCATTGTCATTTATGAGGGTAAACAGTGCTCTCTTATCTGACTTTGGAAATAGTAAGAAGAATTCTTTCCAGAATCAAATTCTTCAGCGCTATGGCTCCTGTTTACATTCAAACACACTGCTATACCCCAGTATGCTGGCATATTTATGTAAAGAAAGCTCTGTGTGGATGAAGTTTACTCTTTGCTGAAAGCCCAACAACAGCCACACTGCTCATTTAGTACTCATGGTTCAAGAGGCTTCTGGTGGTGCCTTGTATTAAAAGGCCTTGATTCTCATTGCACTACATAATAAAACCCAAGCATTTAACATGCACATTTATGGTCCTCAATAACCCAGAAGTCTTAATAAAAATGAAAGCTGACATTGGCATGAGAGATCCTCCACACTAGCTGTCTTTAATGTTCAAGACGTTCCATTAAAAGGGGAGCACTTCCTAAGAAGCAGAGCTTTTAGCTTGATTGCTTACAGGAAAAGAAAAAAAGAAACCAAACGACCTTCACTGCCTCCACAACTAGCCCTTCCCCCTTATGTGCGCAGGAGCGTGCACATGTATTGGGATAGCAGCTGGGGTACATGAGCTGATTCTGAAACATGTGCACTGATATCCAGAATGTGTACTGTAAGTTTTGCATGGAGAAACACACACATCTTCACACTGATAAGATGTACGTCACGCCTACTTGGTATTCTGATGCCATACAGAGGAGCCAGCTCACCTTTGTATCATAATGATTTTTAGGAAGGGGGAAAAAGACAAAATCTGCATGTTCAATTAGTGTGGGTGAGATGCCAGATAGATAATAATACACAGGATTAGCTAATGTCCTTGTTTTAGAATTTTTTCAGACATTTTCTCTTTGAAGCCAAAGAAGACGATAAGGAGAGAGATTTCCCTCCCTGGGAACTCAACTGTTGAGCTACATTTAATAGGCTGGTCAAAAACACTCGCCCACTGAGAGCCTGTGCTTTTAATGACCATTCTGCTACCCAAGTCTCAGATGTGCTGCTAGATTACGTGCCACACAGTAGACAAGACAGCCATCTTATTAATAGCAACGCACCACACATGCTGCAGACTAGGCAGCAGAAACCCAGAGAGGGACAATGGGGGAGACACACAGACACAGGAAAAGCTTGTGTGTCCCTTGCACACTTTTACAGTCTGTGAAGGAAAGGAGACAGATGGATGCAGTGAGGGTGAGATTAGATAGAGGAGGCTGGGCAGGGACCAGGATCTCAAATCCAGAGACCAGAAGGAGGGTGGATCTGGTGATAGATGTACCCTGTGACTGGTGCTCCCGACACGCCCACATTCAGACGCCACCAAGGCCGGGGCAGAGGAGCAGGCAATCAGAGAGAGAGGCCAGAGGGCTAGGAAGACATAGGAGTATCCAGCTTATTAAATAGGCTTCAGGAGGAGCACAGAGCATTTGAAGTAAGTTGTCACGCTGCCACCAACAGACATAAAAGGAGATCGAAAGTCTATGCACTGTAGGCAGTGATGACAGACTGTGTACAGTAAGAGTGGGAATACTGTCATTAAATACACCAACACACCAGGGAGCTCCAGAACAGTGTGTCATTGCTGATTTTCCCTTCTTCTAACCTGGGTCTTGTTATCCTGCATCTGAGCAGCAGGTGAATGAAAATATTTGTATATGTGTGTGGCTGCATGCATATATATACTGCATATGTGTGTGCATGTATCGTTTTCTTTGCTATCACATCCTCACCTGCTGAAGTTCTACTCCAGAAATTGCACATACCACCCTCAATGTGACAACATTCCCTCTATTTCTGGAGGTGGCGTGTGTGAGTAATAGATACGCATTTTTATTCTTGGGCAAATAAGATCATGAGATAGGGGAGGAGCAATTATGCATTGTTTACAGTCCCGTGTCTGGACTTAATTTCCATTCAGAGTGCAAAGTCGGAAACTCAATATAAGACGCAATAGTCTGGTTACATGCATAGGAAATCATTACAGGAATCCAGTACCAGACGCCACCTGAAACCAGGTGTGCTCATGCCACAGTCTATAATTCATTTGATTATAGATTTTTTTTCTTCAATTCTTACTTCTATGTGGAGCCACACACTCTGGTTTCTTTCTTGTTTATTGTGTTGTCTTAGCAACGGAGACATCCCACCAGTTTACACTTCAACCGTTGAGACCATAGGAGATCAGGAGAGGAGGGGTAGAGGAAAGCGGAGGTTGTGGAAGCAGGTGCAAAAAGACATTGCTTCACTTGGATTTCCTGTCACATCCTGCAGCCCACTCCAGTCCTAAACTTTATATAATTATAACAATTTGTGCTCTGAGAAAGACTGTGTGAAATCTGATTGCCATTGGTAACATTCACAGCAAGACTCCTGGCGTGATAGGAGGCTTCCTGGTTCAATTTCTTTGGATGCCTCAAGTTTTACTGGCTCTTTTTTTATCCCATCAGTGGGGCATATATTTCCATTCAGGGGGAAAAAAAACAGACCTGGTAATATCCAATTTACGGGGAGGCAGAGGAGATGGTTTTGCTGGCAGTATAATAACATGCTACATGGAGCGTGGCATTATGGAGGATGAATAAAAAAAAAGGCATTTATGGTAAAAATTCAATCCAAAACCAGTCATAATTCATCAGAGGAAATCTAGACAATTAGTAACACTGTAATGCAAATTGGAGAATGCAAAACACATCACAAATCTCTGACACTGTAAAGAGGACCAAAGATGTGCAGCTAAAATAACCTCTTTCAAATGCACAGTGGTCTACGTCTCAAGCATACATGGAAATAGATTCTACTCTGCCTGGACAATAGAAAGCAATTTCTGTGTGAGTGTGTGATTGTCCAGGTCTCAATTATGGCCATTAATAGCACTGAGTCTATAGCATAGACAAATCCTTAATCAAATGCAAGAGTAGTTTATTTAATGCTTCTTTAATTCCTTGCCCTGTAAAGCAAATGCCCTGTGTTATATTTCCAGTCATGTGTGTCCAAAGAAACATGTATGTGGCTTGTTAACATGCCACGGAAGAATCACAACCAGCTCAGAGCGAAGTGACTAAATATGACCATTTCTCATTTGCATTTCTTATGCTGCTAAACAAGATTGCTATGCAGGACCTCACTATCCTTATAGCTTTTCATGTATACGCCACTACAAGATGGAAACGACAGCCAGCGTTTAAATGGAAGAATACGTGACTGACTCCAGGTTTATGATGATGGGTTGTCCATTTGACTCTGTGGGATGCAATTGGAACCTGACATTGTTTTATGGTTCTCAAAGCAGCG
Source organism: Brotula barbata (assembly GCA_900303265.1). NCBI lineage: Eukaryota > Metazoa > Chordata > Actinopteri > Ophidiiformes > Ophidiidae > Brotula > Brotula barbata. The sequence goes on along the minus strand of OMNV01007787.1, from coordinate 5,711 downwards.
CTTCATCCACATGAGCCAAAGCACTTCCTCTGAGAACTCACCTATAACAGTGGGGTTCCATCTTAATTCAATGATGCATTAGAAGAACATGATGAGCGATGTTCATTGCACATTCAGGTTAAGCGTGCTTTCTGTACTTTGTATTACAGACGTGGGCAACATGGCCAGTAAATCAACGAGAAGTTGCATTAGGCAAGCCACTGGATAAACAACATTCTTCATGTGTGGGAGTGTCATTAAGAATGCTGTAGCTGCCGGTATAATGCTTCTCTGCTGTGTCCTTTTTGCCTGCGTCCAATAATACATTACACCTACATTTGATCTGCAGATTGAGATGAATGTTACATATCTGCAAAGCAGCATGTGTCAAGGACACTTGTGGTGCAGCCTGTGGCAGAGAAAACAAGGGTGGGAGTACAAACCACTATTCTCTTTATGGTTCATACCATCTCTTTTACCTGTACCCTCTAGTAACGCCCACACCAATCTTATACCGTTTGCCATAGCGCTACGGTTGGTCAGAGACTCGCATGCAGTTTTACAGATGCAGTGCAGTTTCAATTTATAGGTTGGAATGAGCAGCGAAACAATGTAAATGCAAACACCTGCTCCTTAAAGCTGTCCTTATGCTGCACAAGGAAAATAAATGCAGGATAAATGGCTCGCAGCATCACCAATTTCTAATGCTAAGCTGTTTACACACCGAAAGGCAGAAGTTTCACAGCTGCATCGCATAGTACCTTACCTTCAGAGTGGTGGGAGAGGGTGAGCAGACTGACGCAAGAAGCCCCGATTCCAGATCCAAACACAGTGATGCGGTTGGAGTCTCCTCCGAAGAAGCCAATGTTCTCACTGATCCACCTTAGAGCCTGGATCTGGTCCAGAAGGCCGTAGTTACCTTTTGCAGCCTGGTCACCGGTACTTAGAAAGCCTGCAACACAAAAACACACACAAACATGAAAAACACAAATGAAGCTAATAAAATTCGTACTAGGGTGTGTAATGAATAAAATGGAGGTTGTCATATCTCCACATCACTTGAAATACAACACACTGAACATGCGTTTAAGCTGCTAGTGTGAAAAACCATCACACTATGGGACGGCTGTGGTGAAAACGTGACTTATTGGACGACGCGGCTGTTGGTAAAATAGGAGTGCATGTGACCACATGTCATTTGCACATTATGGGAAATCAATAGCATGTCTCCCTGGGTGAACACCCATCATCAGATATATTGAGCAGTCCTGATGAAAGTCTTACGAATCTATGAAAACTTCATGGACAGAGAGAGGCAGAAGTGATGGACAATCATTTGGATGCAGCTAAAAACACCATATAGATCGTGAGGTCATTATCAGCATTACAATGATGACCTGATACATTAAGGTTATCTTCTCATACGATATATTTGTATGCTCAATTTGTGCATCACGTAGTATCCATGTGTACTTCCTCCTCTATGTAAGCTGGTATAACGTCTGAGTTGGACAGTGATGTTCTCTTGGGGGCATGTTAACACACTACCCTCCCCCAGCTGCTCTTCCGGACCTCGGCCCTACTGAAAGATGGATAATAAAGAGTTACAGGAGAAGATCAAAGGCAAGCAATCCCCTATGTCCCAATGGTAGACTCAGTGTCCATCAAACACCTTAACATGGACATGAGGTGACAGCCAGGAGACATGCATGGAATCCAAGAACCGCGTACTTAGAGGCAACATTGCCAGATATTTCACAAGTAATAAATTTGCTGGAGGCAAATGCGTGTGGGGCTCCACTGTCTGTCAGTTCAATACAGTGATGCTTCTTCAACATCACAGCAATGTTTCCTACATCTATTTCACGGTCTGTGCGTCCATATAATGATGAGCACTCTGTGTTTAAGTCCTGCGGGAGAGCAGAGTAGTTTTGATATCAGCAATGCCAAAAAGACAAGTTCAGAATGTATGTGCTTTCTGACTCGGATCATGATGTGGAAGAGGTACAATATATACACAGATCACACATGTGTACTCATCCATTTCTTTTTGGTGGTTGTATCACAGACTTAAGATGCCACAATCTCATGGTCCCACCCAACATCGCACAAGACTCGATTGAGTGCCTGCTGGTAGCAACAAAGAGGGTGGTCAGGGCAAAGGCCAGCTCTGATTATCGATACGATAGAGGCAGAGGCACAGGAAGCAAAGCAGGAGACAAATGGATCAACAGATGGTCTCCTTCAGACACCTCCCTGAGGATGACAGAGTAGCAGGGCACATGTGGAGAGAGTGAAAGAGACAAGTACACAGAGAGAGCGAGAGAGAGGCTCCTCCTTGTGTTCCATCGTAACCAAAGGACAACAGCTTTTACAACCCTCTCTCGGGTGCTGGATAGAGTGGAGACGTGACTCTCCCAGAATAAACCTCATTTACGGAGTGGTTCACACTTCACCAAGTGAAATGGATTATGAAAAGTCAGGACACTGGCAAGTAAAATGGATTCTGTCTAACTGTTTACTTAATTGGGAAGATACAGTAAACATTATCTATTTGGTTTTATAATATGATTCATTAGTAAATGATTAAAAATAAATCATTAGATTTGGATATGCAGCCGGCAGAATAAACACTGCTGAATGTTTTATTCTTCATTCTGGTTCACTGTTGAGCTGGGTTGATTCTTCTGCCTCTTTAAATGAATCTGGTCATTAAAATGTAGAGGTGGAATCCAATATCTTAGACAACAACACAGCACACTGCAGGCACCATTTAAAAATACATCTAATATAGCTCCTGGTTATGTTTTAATTGGAAAGGTGGCAGCAAGTATTTTCTTTGGAAAGCAATTAAGATAGCAAAGTAATTGTTTTTATGCATGGCTATTTCTGCTTTTATATATATATATGTGCTTGTGCTCCTTAAGTTTTCCAACTGTTAATGTGCAGCTTTTGCTTTTTGCCTGCCACCTATGCATCCCATCTGTATTTGCTATTGTAAGATGTGCAATGTGTAATAGAAATATGACTGTACTCCATTTAATTTTGATTGCATTGTCTTAAATTTTGAAGCTTCTTAATTGGATTGTAGATTTACAGATCAAGCCAATGATTCCAGGCAGATCAGCATTACGTGGCTTTGGGAACACATGACATGCAGCATCATAATGGGTTCACAGCTCTATAGAGAGAAATGTGTATCACATGCTTTTTCCCTCCTTAAATGATACCCAGTAACCAATGGCTAATTTATGGCCCACGCCCTGGTTGAACATTGCCTCATGTGCATAAACCGCCACCTTGTTCTTTGAAAAACAAAATCTTGCATGAAACATTAATCTCACCAGATATTGATACAATGGAAAATGTTCTTATGGGGAATAGAAAGGAATGTTGAGGCTGTCAGATGTAGATGAGGAAAGGGAAATTCTCTAATTAAGCTGTGTATAAATGAGCCATCTTGCCATCCCATATGCCCAATCTGACATGTATGTAATGTCATTTGTGTACAATAGTTATAATAACAATTCCTGTACACGGAGATGTGTAGCAATAGGTTTTCAAACCATCTCAATAGCTGAAGCAAGTGTCTTCAAATTTGGAAAATAACCTGCCTACACATTTCAGATGGATTAGATATGACATTTTTAGGAAACTTGTGTTCTTCATTCACCAGAAATACCATCTATGACTTTATAACTGTGATTCTGTACTCTTTCTCTCCGTTAGAACTGTAATTTGCTCTGGCTGATAACATGATGCCTCTTTGCATTACATTTCAAGGCTTTTCTTGTCTGACACTGACGTGGTGCAATTTAAGTGTGCAGACATCGGAAAACCTGTATATTTTCCATGTTGAGCTACAGAAAAAGAGATTCATTATGTCAGCTGCTGCATGACCTGTGACTGATCGCAGCCAGGTCAGGTTATAACTGTCATAGCGAATTGTCCTTGTCACACAAAACATTGTCAGTCTGGAAGACAACTGCAGCTGCAAGGACCAAACTCATGCGCATAAACATGACCACAGGTTGAGTTAATGGATACAGCGTTACAGCATCCTCTCTCTGATCTTCATCCGCCATGCTAGCAATACCAGGACACATTTTCTCACTGTGCAATAAATAATGGCAGAACATTATGATCCTTTTTGCCCAAAAGAGGCCAGGGGAAAATGTGGTGCAACATAATGTACTTCCAGATTTGGTCATCCTCTATCAATACATGAACATCTCCGTTGGCATTAACTGTGTGCGTCTTCACAGCCTAGCACAGCACACACGGCTCGTGGCAATGATGTGCAGCGATTTCCTTTAGCCATGCCTCTCAGCATTGATAGTTTCTTATTGATTATGATTTAAATGTCTGTTTCCTATACAGTAGGCTATAACTCACAATGTAGCGGAAAGAGGTGATGATAAGGATCACTCCAACCCTAGACATCTCTCTTAGCCTAGTCTCGCAGATAATGGAATGTGTGTAAAGTAATGGCAGGAGGTGGGGCCGGGTGAGGGGAGGGCAAAAGCTTGTTATTGAACTAAAGAGCGAGCTTACACAGGGACAGATGGAGGGAACGGATAAGGAGGAGTAGAGGAACGAGGAGGAAGGAGGAGTAGAAAGAGGATGGGGATAACAGCAATGACGTAATGGAGGGCAAGTTTTTTGGCCTTCAGCTCGATTCTTTCTTACTTTTCCTTTGCTTTTTCTCCACTTTGCTTCACCCCCTCATCCTCTCTCTCTTTGTGGGTGCTGGTTAACAAGGCTGTCTGTGTCCAAACTCTCCTTTGGTACACCCCCATCACCCTCTTGCCCCCTCTCTCTATCTTTTTCCTCTTCTCTTCTCCAGGGAAATAAAGGCCCACACAGTCACAGCCTTGACAGCCTCCCCTAAGAATCCCCCACTACAAAAGAGCTTCAACTTCCCCCCAGCCAGGCCAAGGCTGAATGGGAGCCTCTGGGGTGTGGATGAGAGGGAAAGGAGGGAAGGGTCTACCCTCCACACAGCCACATAAAGGGCCAGTGTGTCAGGCTCACGATGAACTGGGGACATACCCAGCAGTTGATCCTCCACGTAGGGAGTCATTCCCACAAGATTTTTCATCCTCTTTTTTTGTGGAGTGAGGACTTCGGCATGCCGAGAACACGCACACGTGAACGTGCACAAACATTCACGCAAGCGCACCCACTCGCCCTCCCACCCACACACACGGCCATATAAAGGGAAGGGGGCAGAGGGTGGTGAGGGGGCACTTGGATCGCTGTACAGCTCCTGTTTACAGCTCACTGACCAATAGCACAGCTGATCTGCTCTGAGAACAGGGCAAGTGAGAGAAAGATAGAGAGAGATATAGAGAGAGAGATACAGAGAGAGAGAGTGAGCGAGAGAGAGAGCAAGCATACACAAGAAAGCCCCTTTATGGCAGCCTGAACACTGAAGGCCTATTTAACCACCACCACATCCTTGTTTCCGGAGAAAATAAAGTCATACACACACACACACACACAAACAGTGAGACAACGAGAGTGAGAGAAAGAGACAGAGAGAGAGAGAGAGAGAGAGAGAGAAAGAGAGGAGCCGTACTTTGATACTTTGAGTGTCGCCTCTACAAATTACGGGTTCCATATGAATACATTTATCATAATTGTGGAATCATGGTGAAAAGGAATTTATGCATGAGGGCTTGATTCCTGTTGGCCTCATCATGAATGAATAATTAAAGAAAGTTCAGATC
>OMNV01007786.1:0-16587 GCA_900303265.1 Brotula barbata | reverse complement strand
CGTCTGCCCTATCTAAAGGAGCCGGAGAGACAATTAACACCCGTTCCAAAGTGGGAGTGATGAAAAAAAATGTGTTTGCTCCTATGGTAAAGAACACTCGCAGGTTGAACAAAAGTCAAGTCTTTCTTCTACGGCGTAAATCTTTTCAAAGTTGCTGCTTTCTCTATCATTTCCTGTCTACCTCAGTGCAACATATGGAATTCTTCCAGGAGGGTAAAGTGCACCATGAAATAAAACACCTGCTCAGGTTACTATGACATCATTATGAGTTGAACAGAGCTATAGATTCTTTTCCCAAATGACGTGCAGGAATGTAGTGCTAGAGTTTAGATCATTTAGTTAAGTTAATTTGGTTAATTTAAGCAATATTTCCTTTGTAAGTTTTAAGATATTTGACAATATTAAATGATCCGATTGGAAACATTTTGCTAAAAATGTGGAGGCTTCTGCAAACCTGTCAGATTCAGCTTGCCGCAGCTGATGACAGTTTTGATAAAAGGGGACTTCCAGGGTCCCCTTAAATAAGGACCATAACTGACTGTCCACTGAGAGGCGCTGTTAGAAAAGTTGCTACAGATTTATTACTTTGTGTCTCCTGAAAGGACAAAAAAATAATTTATTACAAACATGTATTACTTTCCTTTTTTGGGGGGGTGGCCAAGAGAACAGGTGGATGAAGCACAGCAACAAAAAAAAACAAGCGAGAGCATGAATGATGTATTAAAGGTGAACTGAGGACGACAGGTAAGAATACAACAAGAATAACAAATAAGAGGCGGCCCAGTCAAGGATGAACGGTGGTGACTCTCCAGAGTGTGAGTGAAACAGCCCGCGTGTATACGGCACTTAACGAACGGCACGCAATTAGATTTTTACAAGTGAGCATTCAAATGACAGTAAGAATTAAAAGTTTTGATACCAGTAATTCAGTTTTCACTGCTAAGAATAAGAATTACGATCTGTAATCTAGATCTGTAATTAAATTGGTACGAATAATTTTTGATCTCTCAAATGATCAATAATCCAAGTATTACTAAGAAAAATACAATTATTTATATCAACAATGTTAATACTTTGGAAGTAATTTTTGAATCACAGACTTATATATCAACAAGTACCTTTGTTTGATAGTACGTCACAAATGTAATGTACACAGGCGAGGAGGAGCGGTGGATTCTGTCACCTGCTGAGGAGGCCGTGGAGACGGGTCAAAGGGAGCTGATGGAGCAGATGGCAGCGAGGTGACACCGCGGGTTGTCGATCGGCTCCTCGCTGCGCTGTAGCATTACCTCATGTAACTTTCAGGCCTACATGCTTCACCTCGGGTACTGGCGCTACCAGTGTGTTTACACACCTGGACAGACCTGAGGCTAGTCAGCAAGGCAAAAACAAGCAACATGCACCAATACACACACACACACACGCTTCCGTTGGGATTATACACAGTGCACGCTGGTTGTAATGTGCCAGGACCGTGTTAATCCTGTCCCTCAGGTGTGTATCCACCTGCTCTGAGTCTCCCCCACAGTGGGCTGGGTCAGCCTTGTCCTCCTGCTCGGACAGATAGAGTACCATAATGGTCACTCGGCCACCACGGCGTCCCTCTGTATTGCCACGGCGATCCCCACCGATTAAGGAGCTAATCCCCTGTCATTCCCCACTGTAGACCCAGCTGCTGGATGTTTTGACGGCCTCTATCTTGGCTGAAAGTGTTCCTCCGTCTCTCTCTAGCCGATCTCATGTGACTCCTCCATCAGTGCCTGTCTGCATGAGCTACACGCTGCTGCATTTATTGTGCCTTTAACCCTTTCATTCAGGGGGAAAGGCTGCTTTATCACCGTCTCACCGCCTGGTTCCGTTATCTCAGGTTGACAGAATGGCCTTTCTGCTGTTCTCTCTGTGTGTGTGTGTGTGTGTGTGTGTGTTGGGCAGTCAGGGGTGTACCTTTGCTGATGTTGCAGACTGGCAGACACTGGGCACTGGCCTACATTATTGAACGTGTACACAGCGTCTGCGAGCCCTAATGGAAGAACAGTGTAGTGTACCCTCTCCACTGGGGAACATTAACCGTTCACAGAGATACTGTCCGGGATACGCTCCAAATCTCGGACTCACACCCTCGCACGCACACCAAGACACAAACACAAACACACTTTCAGGGCAGCGTACAAGATCAGTTGAGTGCAAAAGATAAGCAGCTAAGAAAGGGAGCAGCGAGGTTTGTTGAATGGTGTAAGGGAGCGTGGTGGGGACACTTCTGGGACACTGACAAAGGGATGAAAAGATGACAGTTGGGAGAAAAGGCCAGGCTTTTTATTGAGCTAAAATGAAAGGCAATAGCACGGCATAGTGCAGTGAGAGTGGTCAGGGAGATCACAAAGTCACACACACATGAAACGAAAAAGATGTCGAGCTCAGGAGCCTTCGAAGCTACACCTACTCAGATTGTTGCTGTGCCAGTACTTCATCATCAGTGTGCCTCGAGCGAGAGTTCGGCAGGCTTTGACTTTAGTCTCTAAACACGAGAATCCTCTCAGCCATCAAGGTCTCCCCCTGTTTCTCCCCTCGCCTCTCCTCGCCTCACTGCGTTTACCTCCTCTCCTTGCCTGTGTTTTCCCCTTTGCCTTCATCTTTGTTTCTTGCCCTTTCGTATCTCCCCAAGATGCTCATAAATACAGGCACACACCCACATATGTCTATACGCACACACACACACCTGCTTGTTCTGTGCCCTTCATTTTCATTTGAACTTTGAATTACATCTCAGAGACATCAGTTTTCATATACAGAACCAAAACCCCGTGAAGATCACGCACGTGCAGAGTGCTCACTCTCGCTGTCTTTCTTCTTCTTCTTTTTTTCTTCTTTTGAGTTCACACAATTAGACACACATTTGTATATAAGCTGGGGTTTCTCCGGGGAAGGTCAGTATTTCTAGGAATATCGTTGAAATACACCTTTCAAATGTTAAATACTATATTTATTTATTTATTTCATCAGATGGAATTTGTTTAAAAATATTTTAAGTTTCAGTATTGTTCATTTTTCTTAATTATTTTACTCTTGCATCCTGGTACATTGGCAAAAGATGGACACAGCTTTTATTCTGGGATTCCGCACGCACTTCCTCATTTTGTAGCCACTCCATTTTATAAACAGCTGAAGATAAACCCACTTAGATTTATGTCTTACGTCTGTATGCTGCGCCATTTTGCAGGATTGATCGCTGCTAATGGAAAGCGAGTGTCATGTTACGTTTTGATGGATTCATCTTTCACATCACCTTACTTTCAATTCACAGAGTAGATCCACAATGCATTTTTCTTATAACTTTTATGCGTCTCATGTTCAGGAAGCACCTGTCCCAATATCTAACGAAGACATATGCCATATTTTATCACATTTTCTGAAACAAGGACATGATGTTTACACGCACGATCACATTACCTGGACGCTTTAAACCATATTAATGAATGGGATGATTCCCTGCATGTGACAGTACTTTCTTCCATGCCTTGTATCATAAAGCCAGACTTTCTTTTTTTATGAGTTTATAGATGTGGTGCAGTCTCCAGTGAATGTCCTATAATGCCAGATTGTTGTGACACGTTCAATAGTGTCAATGTAGACAGCTGCTGTTATTGCTCAACCGCAACTTCCTGCTTTGAGAGAGAAATGAACTTAAACGAAAACTGTTACTGTAAAGCCTCCCTCTTTTGTTTCTTGTTTTTCTTATCGATCTGACAGAGCTCCAATCCATACCAGCTACCTCAAGATAATTTTGCTAAGGCAGTTGCAGGATATCGATTTACCATTTTGGGGTAAATACATGTGGATGCTGTTTGCACCGTATCCACACAACATAAATAAATTTAATAGTCGCGAGTAAACAGGACCAAACAACCAATTTTAGCATTTCAAAGACGGGAAAACTTTCCCTTTTTGAAAAAAAAGCTCTCAAAAAGTTTTCATATTTGCTTGCGGTGTATTTTATGGAGTAGCGCTGGTACAACTCATCAAATATTGCACCAACAGGTCAGAGATTGGTCTGAACTTTTACTCTCCTGAAGTCTTTCATGTGTGACCATTGCCAAATGTGTCGTGACCCTCAGTCAGCACAAACTTTTTTCCTCCGGTTCGTGAGAAGCATGAGCAGATTTCAGAGGATAAGGATATTATATTCCCAGAGAGCGTGGAGATCTTGGATAGCCTCCTCTGTGTTTGACTTCTGCTCTTAATATCGCAGGTTAAGAGAGGCAAGCTTCGTTCACGTGACGTCATTTAGAGAAAACACAGCAAACCTGCATTTGAACGTCATAAACGTGTTCTAAATTTGTATCTTTTGCACAAAGCTGGAATGGAATAGAATGAATTCATAATGGAGGCATTTTTAACAAGCCTTTCATAAATCATCTGTAGATTCGTCTATGTGCGTTTAATTTGAGGATGGAATGTTTGTGTGTGTGTGTGTGTGTATGTGTGTGCGTGCATATATGCAATTCTTGAACTGTTTTTAAAGAAAAAAAAATCCTCACTCGCTCTGTTTAATATTCTGTACACAATAAGCCCACAAAAATTCTCCTCGTTCAGTTGGATGGCTCTTCACATTCCCCGAGTACTTAATTAAACCTTTACTGAGAGTGTCGCGTAAATTATTCTGTGAATTTGTGAAAAATGAAATCCAAGTTTAGCTGCTCATAAAAAATAAAAAAAAAGGCAAATTGAGACATGTAAGACAAGACATGTATACACATGTGTACACCCAAATACATGAACACACTGGCTTAAAGAGCAGAGTGTGAATAATTACCCAGCATTCAATACGACGCTCTCTGTCTTATCCTCTTTGGTGGATCTCGTTTGCTGTCTCTGTCAGACTTTGACTTGTGAAAATCAAATAACATTATTAATCCTGCCTTTATTTAGGGAGCTGCTGTCTGTCTCCCTTTATCGCCCCCTGCGTCTCCGCGTCACTCATTTCCTATCCCGTCGTCTCCCACAGACTCTCCATTCACAGCCGCACACAATGAATCCTGACTAGCTGCTCGTTTGTCCGTGAGCGACGTTGCTGATGAATCAATTATCAATGAACTGCTGTTAGGACTTACATTCAACCAGCCCAGATAACATAAGCTGTTGATTATGTTAATTATGTAATTCACGCCTCTCTGTGGTTTCAACGTGCTGCTCGATTGGCTGCAGCCCAAACCATTTTCATGCTTCTAACTGGTTGAAATTCATATCAACCTCATTCACGTTGGCCAACTCCTTTTCTTACGTGTATACGAGTGAACTGCCCATGAGGGTGACGCATAAATCAGTCCCTCAGGTTGCTGGATCCCATTGATACATAAGGGACATTTGTCTATGATTTCCTGTTATGATTAGACTGACTGGCAGCACGGCCCGTGGCAAATAATAGATAAATTCTCATTTTTTCGTGATGATGCAGTTCGATGCTGCTGGTGACGGCGACGCAGATGTTCTCGCCTTCTATAAGTAGAATCTCTCTCACCACGAGTGCTTACTGCTGTTGCTTTCATGTTGAATAATCTCTGCCACAGGCCGGACTCTTAGAGAGCAGGAGAACGGCGCCAACTGTGGACGAGCGTGATGTGGTTTAGGATGAATATTGCTGCTATTATTAGCTTCCTCCGGTCTGGTCCACACCTTCCAACTCGCTTCTTTACGCTGGGCCTGGAATTGAATTCTGTAACGTCTGAGGTGACTTTATAAGGGCGTCATGCAGAACGCTTATTGCGCCATCAGCAATTTAATCAAACTGGTTCAAAGGTGACAGCCGTACAGAGGAAGGTCAGTGTTATGTGTGAATCTCTTCTGGTGCTATATAGGAGTCAGCTGGCCGTAGGAGAGAATTTAAACTCGTCTAGTCGAGCATAATAGTCTCCAGAGAGTCAGAGGGGCTCCATCCTTCTCCATCCTTCTGTGCTTGCCTCTCTTCATGCCTGCTATTAATCTGGACTTCTCCAGCTGGACTGCCTTTGTTGAGGGGAAAAAAAAAAATGCTGAAAACCTTTAGGGAGCCAATTACCTGAAAACAAAGGAAGGTACAGCCTTGTGTTCGCAACTTCACACGTCCCGTATTGCGTGTAGCGGCATACATCCAGGCGTACGTAGGTCCAAACGTCAATGCGTGTGTTTGAGTGTGACCGCGTCTGCCTGCACCGTCACTGTATAGGTGTCATGTGCAATTATACGCCTGTATTCTCACATACGTGGCATTAATCCCCTAAATATGATTCAGTCTTATTTTCACCTTTGTCAACAATTTGCCAGCAGTCTATTACTGTCTTGCAAATCTTCGCCCCTCTGTGCTTGACAACCAGAAAAAAAAAAAAAAAAAGCCCCGCGATCTGCATATGCCAGCTCCTGCCGTAATTCATTAATTTGCCGTTTCCTTGCAGTCAGTCACCCAGAATAATCCATCTGGAAAGTCCAGTGAGCTTTTCTGCCACCAAGCAGAAATAGCATTGTGGATGACTGATTACAAAGCTTATACAGTATGCTGTATATCCACAGTCCAACCGCTCTCTATGTATGTACACTTAGAAAAAAGTGCAATATTTTCATTCTTATCTCAACCCCAATCATACGTTACTCACATCCACGCTTCATGTCACATTTTTTTCCACACGGTACAGGTAGGCAGAAGCAGAGGAAAATCAGCCATTTTCCACTCCACATGTCACGCCTGTGAAATCTGCACCTGCATGTCAGCTGCACCGCCATGCAGATGCAGGTGCACTGACAAGCAGGTGCAGATTTTTTCCGAGATACGTCGTATCACCGCCTGAAAATAAATTCTGAAGAGAGTTGACAATGTTTTTGTTTTGATGATATTCTCATATCAATTCCAGTGAATCATTGATATCTAATCTCATAATAAACTGGACAGGTGTAATATCCTGGTCATTTTTTGGTCTAAGACGCTTTCTCAATCTCCTCTTTGTTTCAATTAGTCCAATCATCCCATCGGCAACTAACATGAATGTAGAAACTTACGAGTAGAAGTCAAACCGTCACCGCCTGAACATGATTAATTGTTGAATTGTGACCAGAATTAGACAAATGATTTAGCTGTCGTAAACATTTTTAGGTTTTGAGGAATCTCTTATTTATAAAACTATATTCCAGACTTCATTTCTAATAAAAAAAAAGTCATCCATTTCCTTTGTTGGCTCCTGATCCATGATAATTAATGTATTTACTATAGCTATGATGACTTTTTCAGCAGGCAGTGTAGCACAGAACAAAAGGGAGCGGCCATGTTTCTCGCCGTCAGAGCTCCTCCTCTCCGTTTGCCCTCCGCTCTCGTTCTCTCTCTGACATCACTCCACTCCTGTCTGTCTTCTTTACGTTAATGTCAGCCCACTTTCTGCCTCCTTGCCTACCCTCCCTATCCCATCCCGTGCACAGTCTGTCCTCATTTATCTTCAGTTTGCTCAAAGCATAATTAGCTATAGGATCACCCATTGTGTAATTATGTATAGCAGCTTGATGTGTAATTAAAAGTGTATCAGTATCCAATGTAATTTGTGCTATGTGATTACCTATTAACAGTGCAAACAGTTGTGCCTAAAAGCCCGTGACCGCCTCTCTCATACATGTCAGTGAACCCAACCATGGTACTCCGTCAGGATTTACATACCAGCAGGTGCCACATCTGATTAAAAAGCCCTTAGTTAATCTACTCATAAACTCTCCTTTTCTTGGATTCAAAAAAACAACAACAACACGTGTACTACATTTCATTGTAGTACACGTGTGTGCGTGTGTTGCGTGTGTCTGTGCAGAAGGTGTTATCGTGCAATACAGACTTGAACTAAGCCCTTATTTGAAGCGAGCACTTAGCAGCACCTCAGACAAGATCCAGAATGTGTCTGCGCAGCAACATGGCAAAGCTTGTTTCTCCCAAATACAGACACCAAAGCAGAGCGGGGCTTTCAAGTAGCTTGTTAGAGTTCTTATTACAAGGCTAAAGAAGAGGGGCCTGTGAGGACACTCCAAGGAAACATCTTAATGAAAGCGCCAGGCTAACGAACTGGCCTAAATTAGCAGGCTGTCTTTCGACGTGCCTGAAAGCCCTGCTTATGGGAGCATCCTCCTTTTAATTCAGTAAAGCACATCTCTGTGGCTGCGTTAGGAAGTGCAGAGATGGTTGTGTGTTTTGTATATTTGCCATTACTGACTGAGTGTATTCACAGTCTCATCTCCACGGTCACATGGTCAACAACAGACGTTAGACAAGAGGAGCTCTCATTAGGACTCATAACTCCCCTAAGGCCAAACAAGGCAAAATTTGTCTTGCTCTAATAAGATATTAACACTTGTGTGGTGAAATTCTTTCTGCGTTTGACCCATACAAATGTTTTGTTAACATCACACAGAAATTAGTAAATTCTATTTAAAAGAAGCTCCCTGTGTCTTAATGACCGTGAAAACAAAATCCTGTATACCTGCGCCTGGATTCAGATAGGCACCAAAATATAATAAGTTCTTCCCTGGACCATGCGGGATCCTTCCACAGTATTTCATCAAACTCTGGACTTTTTGTGTAATCCAAACAAACTAGCAATTGGACAGAAACGACAAACAGAAACAGAACGTCCCTGGTAGGCTTAATAATAACAACACATGCAAACATAGAACGGAACATGAACATATAGAACAGGAACGATGTGAGACGGGGACACTTCTGCCAATTTGGCTTATGAGATGTAAAGACAAATTGGAGTTGTGGAGGAGGGACTGAGGTGTAAGGAGACAGGGAGACAGGAAGGAGGAGGAGGGAGTCAATCAGAGTCTCTCTGATTCCACCAACTATATTAATTAAATGAACATACCACAGTCATATACAGGGTACAATCAAATGCCAATCAGTCAAAAAGGTGCTATGATGCCAAAAATCAATAATATTGAATGAAATTAATGTATATCTACGGTATATATAGGGCTTCATACCATATGTTAAACCTGCTTTTATTTTGTAGTCTTGTAAACTCTGTAATGGGATTAGCATGCTCAGGCTCTGCACTTAATTTGAAATGATGATCGCAAACATGTTGCATGCACCAGCAGAGGAGCGTGGCTTATAATGAGCTTATCTAGCCTCCGTTTTTCCCGGTGATGTAATCACACTGTAAGAAAGGTTCCAATCTATCGTCCAACGCGGCAAATCATCAAAGAAGGCATTAATACGACTACAGAAAGATTTTAAGCACAAACTAAGTAAGCACACAATCAGATTTGTTTTGTTTGCGAAACGCGGCGGCTCCAAGGAAATGTACCTTTATTTGTTTTTGCGTGCGTGTGTTGACAGTCGTAAATCCGCGGAAGTGAAGGTACAGATTTTACCTCAATCCAGCCCGACGACCGTCTCCGTCTCTCTCCCGCTGCGTCTCTCGTATGTACTTGACCCCTTTTACGTTGCTCCTTCCCAGCCCTAAGGAGCACAGCCTTTCTGCGCCGAACACACAAAGGCTTTTAACAGCAATCCGACCGCCGCATGTTGTGGCACTTCCCAGAGGGAGGACTTTAGCAGGAGGCCTGACATCCACCGTATGGATGATTAACATCATTACAGCATCAGCTGCTCCCGTCTCACTCAGGAACACACACCACGACCGCGCCGCAAACACACGGCACTCGCACAGATTAACTGATGGTTTGTTCTTGGCAAACCGGTGATTAATTTATGATTAGAAGTAGGTCAGACGAGCAGAATCGCAGGTCTACAGACACCAGAAAATGATGGGGCGGAAAAGGAACAAAGAGTTGGAAGAGCGGGGCTGACAGGAGCACAGATTCATTGGGGAGACGGGGGGAATCAAGTCATAGAAGAGGTTTTCTTTCTGTTCATGCTATTCATGTCAACAAATTCCTCTGAGGTGCTGTGTGGCATAAAGGGGAAATATGGAAGCAAAGCACAGAGTGGTAACCAAAAATAGTTGCAGAAATCCTTCATTATTCTTCCCCTGGTGACAGCTTGCTTACATCGCTGGTTTGTCTGTACAACATATTGAAAATGTATTTCCTCTCTCTTTCAGCTCCTTTGACCGACAAGCCGCCAAAGATCCTGTTTCCCTCAGAAAACAAGATTAGCAACATGGAGCTGCAGCTAGGTAAGAGCATCATGGGATTTCCTCCAGCTGTAGTCTGCGATATCTGTGTCATTTCCAAACGACAGGAAATGGATGACTTTACAAATCCTCCCTAACACACCTCCAGGCGCCCACGGCAGATTGATGATGGCACTTTTATTTGCCGGCAAAACGGCGTAAGAAAAACAATTGCAATAGTGTTTTTCATATATGCAAATGATGGCCGCTAATGTCCCCGGGCTGTTTCTTCAACAATGGAGAGCCCATATGGCGTCAGGGTTCCGTACGCCGGCGTGCCTCGCGGAGAGGCGGCCACTCTCAGACGCTGTTGTTCGTCTTCTTTGACGGAGGGTCGCGATAGGTCGGCGCGTGTGAGTGTGCGTGTGTGTGTGTGTGTGTGTGTCTGCGGCCATGCATGCTCGTGTTGGTTTGTTTTTTTGTTTTTTTTGTGACAACATATTGCTTGTTTTCTGGGCACAGTCAGCTGTCCACATGGTGTTTGCTGCTCCATGAATGGCTAATGCGTCTGTCATGGTGAAGCCGAGCAGACAAAAACCAAGAGGTCTGGAAATCAGACAAGGTTTGGATTGGTGTTTGTGAGTGTGTGTGTGTGTGTGTGTGTGTGTGTGTGTGTGTGTGTGTCTGAGAGAGAGAGAGAGGAACAGCACAGTGACTCAGGAAGGGGATGCCTTTTGTCTCATGCTTTTGGGATCCAGGTAGTTCATTAAAAATGCCTCCACGGCTGGATGACCCAAAGTGAAAAAGTGCTGCTGTTAATAAACTGACAAGCGCTGCCTCACATGGCAGCGTTTTGCACCAGCGCGGTACACAATGCAGCCCTCCAAGCCAGATGGAGCGGTTGCCTCTGTGCTGTTTCCACTGAGATTACAGCGTTTAACCTGTTCAACTCTGAGGAAAACTCAAAACTCACTTCATCATCTATGAAAGGTATATGTATGTATCTATATACAGTATATATATGTGCCATGATATATCAGGATGTACGATATCCCAGCATATTGAGAATAAAGAGAAAATAAAGGGAAGTTACAAACACGGTAGCTTTCAAAATAAGTGCACTTTAATGGAAAATTAACGAAATTAGAAATTCTGACATTTCTTTCATGCCTTTACCGAAAAGGCCTTTTAAACATATCCAAAGTCCTTTAAACAGCCTGAAATGTTTGCCTTAAATTGGACTCGTTTGCCAATTTGTTTGCCAGTTTTTAATGAGTTAAAGCTCCTTGTTAGTTCTTTGTTTTTGGTGTTAGCGTGAGTTTGCATGTTTGGAGAGTGTTGGTACACAAGAGCTTGGCAGCACGTGGCAAGACGATAAAAGGGACAGAGTGTGTGTGTTTGTGTGAGAGGGAGAGAGAGACTCTTTGCAGAATGTCTAAAGAACAGAGACTCTGAGGTAAACATATCACAGCCAGACTCCATTTTGTGTGTGGAAAAGTTTCCTCTCCCTCCAGACCAGGGGATTTCTCTTTTATTTAGCTTTATTTATTTATTCGCCTCTTCTTTAATATTTGTTGAGTCATGCCCTGTGAAGCTTTATGGAGCAATTTGGCAGATTTATGGTGGCCAGAACATGTGGAGAGAGAGAGGGGCCGGCTCCCTTATGGCAAGTGGGAGATGGAGAGAGCGAGCGAGAGAGATGGGATCCATTGGGGGCCGGTGAAAGGGCAGTAAAATTGGGGCCGTAAGCAGAGAGATAAATCTGTAACCCTGTCGGGAAACATGGCTCCACTTTATCTCCACGGCTGCTGCAAACCAGGGCAGGGCTCAGAGAGCTGCCATCGCAGGACAACACACAGCGTACACACATAAATAAGACACGCGTGTTACATAAACTCCGAGGCGCGCGCACGCCGACGACGCGCGGCGAGCGGCAGAGCGCACAAAGCGCCGTGAAAAGGAACGAAAGTGATTTGGCAGGAGAAGAATAGAGAAACACTTGAGGCACGAAACGGTGTCAAAGAGGAAGACAAAGACGGGGGGATCCGTTTGTCTCAGGAGACACGGTCCTGTCATTGTCCCCTCTCCCTACACGTCCCCGCATGTCTCTGCCTGCCCGCGCGTTCTCCCCTTTCAGTGAAGGGTCAAATCCCACATTGTGACATTCTCACTCAGTCACTTAGGACCACGAGACAGCGCTGCTCCCCTCCAGGATCCGGGATCCGTCCACGAGCCTTCAGGACGCGGCGTGTGACGGATGAAGAGCCGGCTGAGCGAGACGCACCGTCCTCCTCCAGTCATTTGACATTGCTGTAGTTTCCAAAGGAGACGGAATTGAAGTTTTGTGTCGGTAACACAGCCTCTCCCTGACAGACGTAACTCACAACAAAAGAGGACAAGAGGAACGCGAACGTGACGCGAATGCGGACAAAAGTGTGAATCTTTTCACTCTTTTAAGTCTTTAGTCCTCTCCAGCAAAGTGCAGAGAGTTTAGATGTGCTGCTGGAGAAAACAGAAGTCACACTCTGATAAGAGTTTGCCCGCGCTGATAAGGCAACCAACCATGTGATATTAGGACCAACGGGCCCATTTCACAGCGCTGGGTTTTGGCTGCTGTGATTTACCCCGTGGTTAGGGGGCTTCCGCTATAAATAACAACGGCCGAGTCCGAGAAGGTTCAGTGGCGTATTTCAGCGTGGCAGATCAAGAGGAAAACAACTGCAAATTGGAAGGAAAGGGAGCAGGAGCGATCAGAGGGACCCGGAGTTGGACTTTGTATTTCGTAGGAACACTTTGAGCGTTTGAGCGGTCCGGCCCTCCGTTAGAAACGGAGCCAGCAGTTTTAAAACGACAAAGAGACAAACCAGGAAGCACTCAGGTGTTTGTACACTACCCGGCAAACATTTTTGAACATTTACGAGTTTTATATAACAGTATAAGTTTTGTTTTGTCGCTGTTCAAGGAGGATTTTGACAGCTACTCCACTCCAAAGGTGTCATCCTCTTCCTCATAATAGGGATATATTTCATGTTATGGAGTTTATATATCTGTGTTTGTTTGTTTGTTTTGGCAGTCTTTTATCCCTGGGCAACATTCCACAAGGGAGAGGGAGGGACACACACATACATACCTGTGTGACACACTGCTACATATCTCTACACACACGCGCACACACACTCCAACAGCCTCGCTGACTTGTTGTTGATTCCCTTGAGGTGGTTTGTCATGGACTCGGGGGTGGGGGGATGTATTCAGCTCACGCTTCCACAAGACATATAACCTTGCACCGCTCAGGATAGGTGGTCACACGCAGACACACACACACACACACACACAAACGCGTGGCGTAACCATGGGATCATTGTAACTGATGGAGGATTCTGCCAGGGCGCATCAGCACAGGACAGGCAGCGGGACGGAGAAGAGTCCGTTTGGAGCCGCTATCAGAGGCACTTCACTTATAACTACCGCTCTCTAACACAGACACACTGGGCTGTGCAAACACACACACACACACACACACACACACACACATACACACTCAATGGTGGCCATCTGTAATAGACTGACACTGAAAGATGCTGACGTTCCCATTTTCCCCAGGGTTTTAGCTGTGTGTTTTTGACAAGCTCAGTGAAATAGACACTGCGTGGGTGTTCCACTGAAAGATATCTCTCTCTCTCTCTCTCTATCTCTAGCTCTCTCTCTCTCTCTCTCGCCATTACCTCCATTTTCTTCCCTCATCCTCATCACTGACTGGGAAATCGCGTGCCAGCCAACCCAGCCCATTGTATCAGGATTTATGGGAATTTTCCGGAGAATTGATACTGTAGACCAAGTACAATCCATTTGCTGGTTTATACTTAGCAAAAACTTTCCCTTACTCGGAGTCAGAGTTGCAGAGCTACACTGACGCCTCCGGCTTTGGGCTTGGTGCAAACCAAACTGTAGCCTATGCAGGTAATAACCATGCTGTAAACCTACCAACGCATGTGATGCACCCACCTGTCGTGCTTGAGTCTCCTTGGTCTCGTCAGATGAGCTGCGTTTCCTTTGAGAAGGCTGGAATTGACGTTTCTCCGGAGGAATGTTGAAGGTCAACTCTGAAACATCAGTAAATCGTTCTCCGTCTCTGTCACTCTCTTTACCTTTGACAGTCTTTTCTGTCGTTTGTCCACTTTTTGATTCATCTAAACAAAGTCATCTTGCATACATTATGCCACAACGTTGCTTTTTATGTATGTAAATGTGTATTTCTGTGTATGGATGCATGGTGACTGTGGTGGTGATATTAGTACTGATGATGCTGATCCAGGTCTCAGTATACGTTCCAAGCGCACCATCACTGCTTTAAAGTCCTCCCATTGTTCATCTGATCTCCACTGGAATGATGACGGCTCCTATTACAAACTTGGCCATTCAAGATGGAATCTTTTTGAATGGCCTCCATTTCTTACATACTGAAGGTTCGGGTCGGGTCCTGATCCATTCGCCGTGTGGGCCCGTAAAGCCTTTTGAAGCATCGCAATATTGGGCCACACAAATAAACTTGACTTGATGAAAGGTTTGAAGGTCTCAAGGCAATTTAAACGCGGGCTGTTTCTCATAGATACGCTCAGTTTTGCGATCAATCACATATTTGCTTTTTACATTCCGACACGGGGGAGAAAAAACCCACAATGAAAATTAAAGGTCAAGCAGACGATATAAGAGCCGCATTTGTCATCCCTCATTTTGGTAGGAGTCCCACAGTGACCCAGCCTTAAGTAACCCGCGGTGACCAACACAGTAAGCAGTGTGTCAGCGAAACAAAGCTAAATGTTTAACTGTGTGAACGGTCGTCATTAATCACCGAGTCTGGGGCTGAGAGCGGAGAGGCTGCAGTATGATAAATGAAGCAGCGGCGCCTCTACACATGCCTAACAGCAGGAGGAGAGGGAGGAAGAGGAGGGAATGCAAATATACACAAAGGGAGAGACAGAAACATCAGCACAAAGATGGAGTCAAAAGCCCACAGTACACCACTTACTGCTGCCTGGTTGATGATGCTGTCATGACCACACCAGAAACGTATGAATCCACTCACACACTTCCCACATCGGCTCTTGGCTTTACTCTCAGAGCTCAAGTATTAGTCACATCCCCTCACTGTAACAAGTCTGATTATTGTCAAAATATAAAAATCTCTAACAATTAGATTAAAGATGATACAAACAGACACAAACAGTTTTGATGGACGTCCGGTGCGATTTGTCTCATTGTTTATCAGTGGAAGCGTATTAAAAGCTGCACTCGTGTTCAAAGAATCCAATTTCAGTGTCTTCCAGCAACAGGAAGCAATATTTCAATCCACAGGGACATGAAATCCCAAACAAAACACTTTTCAACTCCCTAGAGGCATTCATCCTCTAATTAGGCCTCTGCCTTTAAATGATAAATTTAACAGGTTATTGACAAGACTATGATCAACATAGTTAATTACTGAGAAAATTAAACATCGCAGAGCCGCCATCAGGTCGACTGATGGAAGTTCGGTTGCGACAGACTCACTCAACTCAACGTTGGCGGCCAATTATAGCAAAGTGGTGCTGAATGTCAACTGACAAGGGCGCAGCTTTGGTCAGGCTCAGTCCAGATGTTGTACATGTATCATTGTGCGAGCTGCGTGTGTGTCCGTGTCTATGCGTTTCTGTCACTTCTATGCGTGTGCACGTTTCGATTTTTCAGATTTCCCACCTCAATCTGGGTCCCGGTCATGATTTTGATTTTGCCGGTCTGCACTGATAGCAGCTCTTTAAATGTCAGGGCGTCTTTGCAGGGAGATGATTTGGGTAATGGGAGCCTTTACCTCGCCTGTCTCTCACGCTGAGGCTCTCTAGGTAATCAAAGACGGGCAATCAAAGCGAAGGAATCCCCCATTCATCCCCCTCATCACTCTGTATTTTAGACAACCAGGGAAGGCAGCAGGGAGAGGCAGGCGTGACGACATTTGTCACCTTTTCAGGGATTTGTTGCCTTTTAGCTTCCTCTTCAAGTCCCCACCGTTTGCACTCGGGTCAGGGTACATCACACTATATGACAAAAACTCTTGACAAATGGGAGATGATGGATGTACAGTCGTGGCGGAAAGATGGATCGGGGAGAAGAGGGAGATGCGGAAGGGGAGAGCGACGGGTGGAAAGGATGGGGCGCCGGCATCGGAATGACATGCATGAACAGCAAAGCGAGCAGGGGAAAAGGCGGCTTTGCCATTCACTTTGAAGCTTGCTCCACTTCTGTCTGTCTTACGTAACCGAAAAATGAAGAAAAACAAGTGCCAAAAAAACTCGGCAGAGCGGAAAAAAAGAAAAGAAAAAGGGAGCCGATACAGAACTTTCAAACTTCAAGGCTCTGATGTTGCTGGCAAGAGATTGGTTGTATCTAGACAACGGGGTTAGTCACCTCACCGTACTGAGCGGTACAGTTGGTTTTTTTGAGGTAGGAGTAAAAATAAGAAATTAGCAGAGAG
>OMNV01007785.1:0-25611 GCA_900303265.1 Brotula barbata | reverse complement strand
GCCCCTGATACCCCTGATACCTCTGATGCCCCTGACCTGCGTTGTCACTTGAGATGTTTGCACTGATGATAACGTCTCACGGGGCCTAGTGTGTACAGAGACGTGTCAGCCTCTTACGGTGAGCTCTTTCCCCCCCAGACCCTCATCACTCTGTGCCAGTTTGCAACATCCCGGGACGCAGCAGTGTTCCAGAATCCAGACGAATTTCAGCCCCAGCGGTGGCAGAACAGAGAGCAGAGCCATCACCCGTACGCCTCTGTCCCCTTCGGGGTCGGCAAACGCAGCTGCATCGGTCGGCGCATCGCTGAGCTGGAGCTCCATCTGGCTCTAGCCCGGGTGAGTTATCAGGGTTTCGCCTCCTCTCTGGTTCATTTTGTTCATTTGTCTTAATGAAGCGGAATAATAGGTGTAAATAAACAACAAGTGCTGGTTTTTGCCACATTAGTAAACTGACGAAACATAACGTATGGAGTGATTATTACTTTACACCGTATGATAAAAAAGATTCATCGGTTACAACGATGTTTGTGTGATCGGTACAGGCGGCCATTTTTAAAACAATCAGCAGGTTTTAATGCAACATATAAAAGAGCACTGAGTAATAATCAGATGTTATACTACACACTGATTAATGCCATATTTTAGGATGTGTATCATCTCATTTTAAAAGCTGTCTTCATGTGCACAGCTGCTCTTCTTCTAGTTATGATACATTACTAAGTCAGACAGTTTTTAATCATTTGATGGCTCGGTGAGTGGATTTCCTTTAGGAGTGGATCCATGATGATTGATGAATGATTGACTTTTGAATCGTCCTGTCGTAAATGTTTTCTCTGCTCCCTTTAGATCCTAATAGAGTTCGATGTGAAGCCGGACCCGGAGGGCCGTTCAGTGAAACCCATGACAAGGACTCTACTTGTCCCCGAAAGTGCCATTAACCTGCAGTTTACTGAGCGATGACCTCGTCTCCTGCAGCCTCTTGGAGGGTGGCGTCACGGCGGCTCATGTCACAGCAGACCTTCGACCACGCAGCCTTTTAAACCCGAGGCTCCATCTGTGGAGGTGAAGGACAGATAAAGAAGAAGACTGAGCGGCCGTGGCTCGTCACTGTGGCTTCCTAACGGGGGAGCGATGTACTAAAGTGCTGTTTTGTTTTTGTTTTTTTTTTGCTTATTTGCACAGAGGCCAGACTGGTGCTCTCCTGGAGAAAAGGCCTTTTAACTTTCATTTAAAACACAAGACGTGTCACAGAATGTTACCGTCCAGGGTATCTGAAGCAACACGTCAGCATTTGGAGCTGATTTTTGGTAAATGTTCCCGAGGAGATGAGTCACACTCTTATCTCCGTGCGGCAGTATTGAAGCTCCCTACAGAAGGATCCTGATTTCTCTATACGTTGTCATAGTGAACTCATCATTATGTTTCTCTCTTGAGTTTGTATTGATAATCTGCTATCAGTTAGTGTTTAAAAGAAACGAGACACAGACGGACACGGCGACACGCTGATACCAAACATCTCTAGCTTGGCTGAGGTATCGTGGGCGTGTTATGTAGTTATGATGTCAAACGTAGTGATACAGATGCCTTCGTGGGGTGCTTAGATGAAAAAGGCTTAGTCACGGGTTTCTTCTAAATCCTCCATAAGAACGGCAGCTGCTGAAAATATTTGTGCGTAGGAATGATGGTGCTACTCCTCGAATCCCCCAATTTAAGCTTTTTCTGCACTCGTGATTTATATTGTATTTTAAAATGTACAATAATGAAGCTCAATGCCACGTCTAAACCTACTTTAAGTTATATTACAGTAGCATTTTCTGTACTCGGAAAGATTGAGTTTCTGAATTACATATTTATTGTAATTTAACGTGTTTTGAAACATTGTCCCCGCCATTGAACGTTTTTCTTTACGTCTCTTTGTGTTTCATGTCTCATTAAAGATGCATCCTCCTCCTGTCACGATCCAGGATTTACTCTCCAAACCAATGACACGCCATTTTATCGAACTACCACACATTCCTAACTCTCCTCCGAACTGGAATTCACTTCAAGTCACCCACCAACACACCGTGACCATCTGGCTCCCAAAACCAGGATCCAGAAACTTCCTCAGACATTATCACACAGCATATTTACAAATTAGGACGTTGGCTCTCCTGTTTTCAGCTTTGAGTCTTGGACACTCCAGGGGTCTATAATTTGAAAATAAATATGAAAAGACACATCTACAAACCCTATAGATAAGTAATTCTATAACTAATTATATACTGTAATTATGGAAATTGAGACTTGAATCAGAACTTTCCCCTAAAATATCTCATTCTGGAACTCAAACAATTGCAGTTAATCTAAAACGCTTCCATAAAATTCATGACAGCCTAGGCTCAATTACCCCTCTATCAGACTAAGAACTTATCAATCAACCCATTTCCATTCCATTCAACCTTTGCTGCAACAATTAAGCAGTTAAATTATTCTGACATACCATTTGTCCAGCTATCCAACATCACCGGTCGCTATGCGTTGGTGTAGATGAATATGTTGAATAAATACTTTAAATGTGTATGTTACACCTTATCAGAATCATAGTAAAATAATAAAATTCCTTGAACTGCCACAAAGGGAAACTTGTAGGGGTCTTCTCATGAGCTGAAAGCTGAAGATGGGACGATTATCTAATTGGAGAATATGGATATGCAAATTTAAAGAGAAGGGAAATTTTCCTCAAGATAGAGAATAAATTGGATAAATAAAAAAAAAATCAGCTCTCTTCTGGGTATCCCAGAGAATAATACTGGCAAAGTAAAAGAATACAGTATAGGGTAGTATTGACTGGTTAGTACTCAGTACGGGCTAGTAACGTTAATACTTGACTATCAACCCTGAACACAGACGAGAAGATTTTCATCTTATTTTTCATAGTAATACGTTGCCGATGAAGATGAAGGTCCGATTGATATGATGAATATCAAGATGGAATGGAAAAGCTGTCAAAACTCGCTCGTGCGTATTTTGCGTCCTCGTGCGTAAAATGACAACTTGTGCCCGAGCTGCGGGTCAAGTGACCTGTTGGTGACGTATGAGCACTGTGCCCTCATACATGAAAATTCAGGCTCGTAATTCCGCGTTGTATTTGAGGAGGAAAGGAGTAGTTTTAAAAATGCAACTCGTGCAAACGACATTAGGAAGCACGCAGGAGTTGTATCATTGTTGCGGACGAATTTGTATTTACGCACGAGTGTTGTCATTTTCGACACGAAAACGAGTAACACGCACTCTGACCGTTACCCCACCGAATATTGGAGAAGTTGACAATGAGAGAAAAATCGGCAGGTACAAGGAATGCAGCCCTCCTAATATGCTGGGTAAATGCGGTTTTTTATCGCTTTATTTGGGTCATCGAACGGTAGGGGAATAATGAATGATATATTTGTATGCTAAAATTACAGCAGTTTTATTTCTGTGTATTGTACACTCATATTGATTTGTGAACTCACATAAAACCTTAACGTGTCTTATCCAAGGGAAAAAGCCTCGAGACAAGGAATTAAAGAAGAGATTACTATCTTCAATTGTTATAGAGAGAGAGAGGGAGAGAGGTAGTATATAACGTTCGGGTAGAGAGTCCATGTGATGATGCAATAATGTTTAAATTAGAGATTGGGACCAAATATCTTGTTTAATTTGAATGTTAATAAGGCGTGATGTCTGTGTAAATTACTCCGATCCCGTTTAATTCCAGAAGGTGGCGGTAATGCGCCTTAAAGCTGTTTGCCTCCCGCCAGAAACGTCACAAGAAGATGAAAACAGACTAGCAAGGAAGCTAATGCTAGCAGCTTGTAGCATCCGTCAGATTAATGTAGCCAGTTAGCTATGTAGCTAAATAACACAGATCCTGTAGTTGTTAGCTAGAGGGATATCAAGAGGAATATTAAATAATTAAGAGATCGGGCACTACAACGAAGTATCAAGGCGAGGTGAGTTGCGATACACAATATCTGGATTTGTTAGGTTAGCGGCTAATGCCAGCTAACTAGCTCTCCACCCAATACAACTACCAGTTAGCTCAAAATAGCTGGCGTCATGTTGAACGGGTTATGATAAAGCAGCACGTGGGCCACTGCGTGGGTGATCTGGTAAACATCGTGGTTTGGAAAGCTGTGATTTTTATTGTTAAAATGAGGCATTGAAGCCACTCCGGAAGGCCGCGATGTGCATGTAAACAAAGGCCACGATATGGCGTTAGCATCCGCCTCACTGCTTTAGCACACTGCAGGTAGTATGAAACGGTTACACTTGTTATCGTTCTAAACCGACGGGCCCGTCCTCGTTTAAATAACGTTTAACTTCCAGCTAAAAGCCGAGACTTTCCAACGATATCAAATAAATCAGGAGGCCTTTTGATGAAATATTCATGAAATTAAACCCAACACGTTGAGAGTAATGATTTATTTTTCCGAAAAAATTAAAATGCCATAGCTAACGAAATAAGATCTTCGAATCAGGATGATGGTCCATTAAAATTGATTTTAGGGTTTTTCCTGTCCTAATGTGTCACATCATACCTGCACTGTAATAACTCTGGGTAATCTGCTAACTGGTCTAAATCTGGTAACAAATTGAGTCTTGCTCCTCTTATAATTTCATATCTGACATTTAATACATTTGATATGGAAGTAAGCAGTACAGATTGTCAAAAATATAATTTTTCAATGAAACGTCTTCTGTTTTTCTGATTTCTCATGCTATGACTGAACAGATGCAAACTGGCGAGCCTGTGGTTGGTGCACCAATGTCAGTGGCTGGTGCTCAGAGTCGGTCAGAAGACGAGGAGTCACTGGGAGTAAAAGATATGAAAAGGACAGCAACACAAGCATTTGGCAGCGGTGTTCCCAAACGAAGAAGCTCCTCCAGGTTTGATTCCTACTGATTTCTTGAAATATCAAACCTGCTTAATGCGAACATGGTCAGTCAACTTGAGTGGCAGAAAGAGGAACATCGGCAGGATCCAGAGGGTTTAGCAGGATGATACTATGTTAATCACTGAGACCATAACTGATGGTGCTTTTAAAGAGTTAATTCATTTATTAATAATGTGATATCAATTAATCGATCAACTGGAAGTTGCCTTCGAACAGCCAATATATAACTAGGATGGTCAGGAGCCATAACTTTGCATTTCATCACTGGAACACAGTGTAGCAGCTTAATGGAATATGTAAAGATATCACTTCCATTTTCCCTTGACTCCCTGTAATTCACAACATGTCTGAACGAAAATAAAAAGAGGATGATTATTTGGTAGTGGCTACCATCATTAACTCTCTCATTTCAAGTGATATTTTGGCCCCTGCAGGTTACGTTTTAGGGCATGACTTATGGGAGAGCCTTTGAATTGAGTCAGGTCTTGTTAGACACTTAAGATGTATTTGGTCTAGAAATGCAGACTGCAGATTATCCTGTCCTAATGTGAGGGGCCTCCATCGATTTGTTTTTTTGTATTTTCTTCTTTAGTGTATCTGCAGCTACAGTAACGCAACAATATATTTGTAAACAATAATGTTCCCAGGTCAATAAAGAGGAGGAAGTTTGATGATGAACTAGTGGAAAGCAGCCTGGTTAAGTCATCCAGTAGAGTCAAAGGCCCTCCTGTTATAGAGACGGTCCGCTGTTCAGGGAGTGAACCTTCATCCAATGAGAAGAAAAAGGTATCATTAAAAGTGTCCCGTATGATCCCATGGCTCAGGCAGAGTTCATATAGGTTTAACGAGTGATTCGTCCCATTTATGTTGGTCTCATCAGGTGACAAAATCTGGCACCTCTCTCACGCCACCGCTCACTATGGTGTTAAACCCTGCACCCATCACCAAAAGAGTGAAGAAAAGCAAACAGCCACTACATATGACAAAAGACCTAGGCCGCTGGAAACCCACCGATGACCTGCTGCTCATAAATGCCGTGTTACAGGTGAGGAACACAGAAAATGTATATACTGTATGTTTGACAGATGATTGAGGCTTGTTTAATCTGTATCTGCCAGTTTATTGTAAATCTGACTTCTTATCCGTCTGTCCATCTGTAGACCACAGACCTAACCTCTGTTCATTTGGGGGTAAAGTTCAGCTGTCGTTTCACTTTGCGGGAAATCAAAGAGAGGTGGTATTCTCTCCTGTACGATCCTGTCATCTCAAAGTAAGAAACACACCGTGCAGCAGCATCACATCCATAAATATAATATGTGTACTATCTATTGTTACTGTTATATTTTTTATTTACTTCTACTTTACCCAAAAAACAAAATATGCTGTATTTTCATTTTGAGCACATTTTCACCGTTTTCCGTCTCCCTAGGCTGGCATGGCAGGCCATGCGGCAGCTTCACCCAGAAGCCATTGCAGCAATCCAGAGCAAAGCTCTCTTCAGTCAGGCTGAGGAGGCGCTGCTGGCCAAGACGGGTTCAGTAAGTGTCCTCAGTAATAGTTCACTCATAGAATACCAATTTAAGTGATTTTTGAAAGCGTTGGCAGGAACACCAGAATTAGTGGTTTAAAGGAGACCAAATGCAGCTATAGTTTGACTTCAAGAAAGTATTACATATTTCACATTTTAAAGAATCTGGGTTCATCTTGTTCAACCATTTACTATTGATTACTGGTCAAAACAATAAGAGTGCCCCTCTACAAAAAGTTTCATAAATCTGTCATATATTATCGCTTTTCCTTAACGTGCTTTGATTTGTGTTCATATTTGCATTCGAATGTGTCTCATGGAACAGACAACGCAGCCCAAACTGGATGTGTTCCAGGAGCTTCTGAGCAAGAACCCCGGTGTATTCCATCCGTCTCGCACACCAAAGAGCCTTCTCGTGCACTGGCAGCTGTTAAAGCAGTACTACCTTCTGGATGATCAGAGCGGTGAGCTGATCTGCTGCTGTTCATACCAAACTGACTGAATATATTTGCCGTCAGCTGCAGTCAACAGCTGACGGCTATCATCAATGCCACGAAAAATGGCATGGATGTTACAGTGAGCTCGTACAGAAATCATCGCTTACATGAAGTCTCGTCTCGTTTTCTGTTACAGTCCAGCCTCTGCCTAAAGGTGACCAGGTCCTCAATTTCTCTGATGCTGAGCAGATGGTTGATGATGCAAAATTAAAGTAAGGCAGATAACGCTTCACAGTCACAGTCACATAACAATTGTCGTTAGAGATCCGATGTTTCCCATGGTAACGCTGCGGTAACATGAACAGCCAATGCTGACAGTTCACTGTTTCTCTTCACTCAGGGAAAGCAGAGATGAAGTTTTGGAGCACGGTGAGGAACTTAAGATTTTAAATGACCGAGGAAGTTGAATTAATGCAGTTGATAATGGACACTTGTTTGAACAATGGATGAAGAAAATGCTAAATTTGCTGTCCATATGGAACACGATGTAATATTTGATCAGATAGAAATGTTGTCCGTGGACTGTTTGGGATAATTCTGGTTTATACTTCCATACATTTCAGAGCTGATGATCTCCGATCGGCACCAGAAGCGGGAGATTAGGCAGTTAGAGCAGGAGTTACCACGATGGCAGGTCCTGGTGGACAGTATCACAGGTACGCAAACTTAATCCCACCAAGGTCAAGCAGAAGGCTGTATTTGTAGAACCCAGCATCACAGTGTCTCAAAGGGCTTGACAGACCCACACAAAACCAAAAGGCCCCCAAACCTGTAGATGCAGCCGGTCACAAGAGGCCACATCACTTAATGAGTGTGAGGAGCGGCTCCAGTTAGAGAGCATTATTATTAGGAAGGTGTTGGTAAAAGTGGCTGGGTGCTGATTGGTTTGATGCTTTGTTCCATCCTCTCGTCCAGACTCCCTCTGGTAGCTACTGACCAACCAAGGTTTTACTAAGGCTATAGATGGAGGCAGATTCATCCCTCTCCTTTATTACAGGAGACCGTGTTTACGTCCTGTTTATGCGCTCATATGTTTTGAGGTATCCAGTCCGTCAGAACTTTTTGCATCTTCACATCAGGTATGAACATGCCAGACTTTGACAACCAGACACTGGCAGCGCTGCGAGGGCGAATGGTGCGTTATCTCATGAGATCCCGAGAGGTAAGTCATACTTTGAAGCCCTGCCAAGGTGTCCGCTTAGAGCAAGCACATTTATTCATTTCATGATAGAGTTAATAAGGTCTCAGTCTCAGCTGAATGTCCCCGTCTACAGATTACCCTGGGCAGGGCGACTAAGGACAAACAGATTGATGTCGACCTGTCGTTAGAGGGGCCCGCCTGGAAAATATCTAGGAAACAAGGTGAAGTTTTCTACATGATTTTGATCACCTGGAACACATCGTTTGCTCGACTATCCTTATACTGACAAAGTATTAAAGTATGTGAGAGCTTTAACTTTACTGTTTTATCAGTTCTTTGTTCATCTTTTTAGTATTTAAGTGTAGTGGTTGTTTTAACTGTGATCACCTGATAAACCTGTGACATTTCAGGCTTAATTATCCAGCAGATCTCAGGATAGAATCTTTTTTTATTTTCCCCATGTGCATGATACAGGGATAATTAAACTGAAGAATAATGGTGACTTCTTCATCGCAAATGAGGGGAGACGACCCATCTACATAGACGGCAGACCGGTCCTGTCAGGAAACAAATGGAAACTAAATAACAACTCGGTGGTGGAGGTGCGTGCACTTTCAGCCGTCCTTCGATGTGATTTTTAAATCAGCCACAGTAGATTTGAGACAATAAATGGGCCCGACTCTGACGTCATGTGCATCTTTTCAGATTGCAGGTCTTCGTTTTGTGTTCCTCATTAACCTGGAACTCATCTCACTAATCAAAGCTGAGGCAGCCAAGATGACACAGCAGTGAGACATCAGGTCTGAGAGGAGGCTGAGACAGGCTGTGACAGACGTCCCTCTGTGGACAACGTTTTTCACAAGCGCAGCAGTGCTACCTGGAATCTGACGGACAATAACCATATGAACAACCAGAATTATGAATTTGTAACAGGCCATTTGGCTACACCTGCATTCTGGAGAAGGACAGGCTTTGTGTAATGTTTGGACATTTTATATGTTGTAAAGTAGACACTTGGTAGTGCCTAATTTTTTTAAATATTGTATTTAAATCCTGTACGCCTTTTTCAAAATATTAAAACTTGTATTCACATACATGCTGGAATGATGTTTCTGTGAAATATCAGTTTGAAAATGAATTTACTGAGTTACAATACATCCTTGAATTTGCTGTTATGTCAGTGAGAAATGGAACTGAAAAATAAATGGGAAAATAAAGAAAAATTCCAAGTAGTTTAATCTCACATCCACACATCCGGCAGCCACGTTACGTAGAAAGACAAACCTTTAATGTTACTTATGTTTGAGAACCCGTGTGCGAAGTTCTGCCCTTAATTTAAATGTATGATTCTACATGATGAGTAACCCAAGGGGACATTGTTCCACAGCCCAGGGGCCCAGGACCACAAACACACAGTCCCCTCGAGTTTACAGTACAACTAACATGCCTTGTTCACAGGATCTGAAGGGGTCTGGATGCAGTATACGAAATTAGTTTGCAAATTATTATCCACAGCGTTATAGATTAGCAGGAGGATCTTGAAATGAAGCCTAAATTAATCAGTAAGCCACACGGGTGATTTGTGAGCGATATGAGGCCTTAGTGAGTAAACTGTCTACAGAGTTCTGGACTAACTATCAGATTAATGGCATCTTGACTTAGGCAGGAATAAATGGAATTACAGGAATCTAAGTAGGAGGACACAAAGGCATGGATCACCAAGTCCAACTGCTGGTGAAATCAGTGAGAGTGAGAGAATGTCATTCATGACCCTCAGCAGTGCTGGATCGGTGATTGGTATTTATTAAATATATCATTTTTTTCAACCACTCCTTGAAGTTGATTCTCTAAAATGTTAGATGTAAAAAGCAGCTTGGAAATAGATCTACAGTTGAATGGAGCGGTAGGATCTAGGTGCTGTTTCTTCAGAAGAGGCAGTACTGAAGCCACTTTGTAGGAACCCGGAACACAGCCCGATGAGAAGGACCGGTTAATGATAGGACCAGTAACACCCAAAGTTCGCTTAAGCAGTCTGGGAGGGACAGTGTCGAGGGGGAATATCTTAGAGCCAGTGTGTCAATCAAACCCCTGAGGATGATGGGAGAGAGGGCCTGGGGCGAGGGGAGCAAGAAGATACAATATCAGTTCTTATACTGTTGATTTTATCTACAAAGTTGCTGTGAATGGGGTTCATCAATTCCAGATAAATCGTTGGGTAAACCCGCGTCGGGCTCAGATTTGTAGCTTCAGGCTCATTTTATTGCATAAGGAAAACATGGGGAGAACGTATAAGCAGTAAGACTGCTGCAGGGGCTGAGGCCTGTGGACAGAATCCTAATTTTCCTGCTCCTTAATCTCATCTCTTCACGTTTGTGTGCCTCTTTACTGAGGCTGGAGGACACACTATCCACACCAGGAACATTACCAACACATGCACAAGAATCTGTTTTACGGTCTCCCAAACTCCGTGGACGATACAGAATGTGGGACGTGGTTCTCATCACACAAACACGATTTCACAAACTGCTAATTGTTGTTGGTGAGCTTACGGCGCTTCCAGGCAGTGGAGAAGACACCATCGGTCAAAGGACCCAAGGACTGGAGGCTGATGGGACTTGAAGTGTGTGGGCCTACATCACACTCATGAATGTTTGACTCTTTGTGGATTTTTATTTTAAATGTGTTTAATCACTTAGTGCCTGATAAGTTGTAGAATAAATTGGTGTAATGTGTAAATATTCAAACTGCGTTATGAAAGATGTATCAGTGTGTTTCGGTGACACGCAGGTCCTCTGAGGACAGAGTTGTTCAACATTTGTTTTGAATACAGAATAAGTGCGCTTGAAGGTCGCTTCAAGGACATTAGATGACTGAAACTACTTAGATTAGGATTTACCAGGAAACTGGTGAATTTCTCACACTGACAACTGAAATCATTTACAAGACCGTGGATTCAAAATTCACAGGTTACATTAGACAAATGGTATAATCTCAATCATTCTATTCTTCAGACCCATCTGTTGTTTGATATTGCTGATAAACTGATAAGGACCTCCACACTGTCATTGGTTTAAAGACAACACTCAAAACTAAACCCAAACACACAAAGAAAACCTGAGGATTCGTACCTGAACACCTAGTCGAGGCACTAAAGTGTCGTTTTGTTCACGAATTCTCTGTGACTGTGATCCTGAAGGCTGAAATCGGGTGGGATATAATCAATCACACACAATTCTCCAGTTCTCCACAATCATCTCATTATCTCAAGAACGCACACGTTGTTTTTTGATAAATGAATCCATTACCATGAGAAATTCCTTTTGTCGTTTTGAGATAACGCCATTAAAAAAATCATTGCAAAGGATGGAGAGCTTCAAAGTATTGGTGAACACCTCCACCTGTCATATACAGTTATAGATATTTTAACGTCACACTTTCTCTCCACACACATAAAAACCGCACTGCAGTGTAACTTTGCGTTCAACAGCAGGAATTTATCAGATAATATTTTCCATAAGATTATTTTGAAATGATGTGCTTAGACTAAATCTCAGCCTTGGGCCTTTGAATCGATCGACTCAATGGCCTCTCTTAAAGCACAGCATATATTTCAAAATATAACCCCAAAAGAAAGCTAAAGCATGGAAACCTAAAAATATGTCACTCTCTCTCTCTCCGGTTCGTATTGATTCTGATATTCTGTTGAGATGAGCACAGATCCACCATGGTTATGTTCACCTCCCCTCAATTTGTTTTATAGATTTTTTTTAAGAAGAATGAATATGTAGGGATGTAGGGATCAATATCAAATCTAAATCCCAAACTCTTAGTCTGTTTTATGTATCATCTGATGTTTTCATGTATATATCTTGACACGTTTCCTCTTATTAACATCCTGATTTTTTTTCGTTCTTCTTGTTATCCTTCACCCATAACAGTGTAAACATGAAACACAATAATAATATAGAAGGAGTAAAGTCAGGCTCCGATGTTTCTTTCGTCCATCTTTTTTCCAACAGCTTTTCCCTCCTACTGGTTTGTACCTTACCCTTTCCATACATTATACGTACTCTATTGATTCCAGCCACTTGTTTGCCTTGGGAGGTTTCAGTTTTTTTGTTATCTGCTTGAGTGCCATAACTCTCAGTATCTAAATGAGATATAATTCTTCCTTTTGTAGACTTTTGGGGCATATTCCTATTTGTATATTGTGTTTCTGTTATCTTGTATATCTGTATCTATTATATGTAAAATATCTGACCTGAACATATATGTGTATGTTCCCCACGTTCCCTCCACAAACAGGTGTTGTTTTGTGTATACTCGGATGTGGTTAATGGTGTCTCGGCTCTGGTTCCACTCATCATCTGGTATAGTTATTTTCAGTTCTTTCTCCCATTTATCTTTAATGAAGTCTTTGCTTTTTTCTCCTGATTATGTGCTAGATTTGCCCAATTATGTTTTTGAGGTCATGGCTGCTTTAGAGAGTCTTTTACCACATATCTCAGAGGACGGTGGAGATCTCTGAGTTCTGATTTGGACTTTTTCTGTTTGCAGATATCAATATACTTGATTACTAGGGAGATCATGTCTCTTAATATTGTTTACAAAAGAGTCCACTCCTTCTTCAACATTCATTAGATAAGATCTCCAGATCTCTCTTTCTCTCGTTTTTTTAAGCAGAGTAGATCAAAGTGCTGGGAGGTTCCACTAAATTGGATTCAGCTTCCATTTGTGGCTCATCTCATTATTCACATATTAAACTCATATTCTTTTAAAAGTGCAGTTTTTTCACCACTTTTTCTACAAACAACTATTTAGGCTAGTTAAATTTTATTTGTGACATAAAAGGCATCTATGAATAAAATGTCTCTATTCTAATTAGATTTTTTTTAAATTATCTCTCTGCAAATATGCCAAACAATTTACAGATTGGAGAATATGAAACGTTTACTGTAAGGTTGTTGAACTGATTTTGGGCCTGGCTGTGTCTTGTGTAGAATTTTATTTTTATTGATAAATTCATTTTTCCATCACGCTCGTGGTATCGTGCGTTTAGTTTTTTTTCTTCTTTTTTTTTAGCCCCTTTACCGTTCGGTGGAAGTAATCCCATCAATTACGTTACTTCTACGATTCAAAGGATAATATGTGATTCTAAAATGTCCTATTTGCCTTGAACGCCTCACTCCGTGGAAAGCTTGCTGGCTCCGTGCCACGTTATATACTTGGACTTTTACGCAGTGAGCATCTCTGTCTCAGAGAAAAAAGCCTCCATTCACAGTGAGTCACTTAATATCAATCTTTAATGATTATTGTAAACATGGTATCTGAATGTGATTGAGAGACGTAAGCTTTGAGAAATAATAGTAATAAAAGTGTGGTGTGTCAGCATGACAGCTAGCAAGCTAACAGGGACGGCGCTGCTAACGAACGCTGTAAACACAGAGAGAGAGAGAGAGAGAGGGAGAGCTGAGAGTAACATTAGCACGAGTGATAATGGCACTCACATTTATCCTTATAAAAGGTTGTTCCTCAAGCTAAATCCACTGTCTTAAATCAAAACGTTTCCTCCGGGTTGTGCCTTCGACTTGATGCAAGCTAACTTAGAAAATGTAAGGAATGAAAACATTTAAGTTTGTGCTTTTCCCCATCGCCTCCATAAAGTATAAAGTACAAATACTGACAGTAAAAACCTGTAGAATAATGTGTCAGATATGTATAAACCATTTTTTTTCCCTCTACCCCAATTCATATTTGGTTATAATTCACAAAGCTCTTTTGAAACCGGCTATTTACAGAAGTACACAAAGATATTTTTTTTCCTCTTTAACACCTCAGGTTTTCTTTTGATCTTTATTTAACTTTATTTTGCCGTTGTAGAAAACTTGATTTGATTTGACAGTAACTATTAACTTCATACACAGAGAAGTACCGAATGGGCCCTTCTAAATATTTAAAATATACATCAATAAAATACCCAAACCTTCAAAAGATGCCAGTTGTCAGTTTAAAAAGACGGACAATTTATCTGATATAAAGGGACTTTTAAGGGAAATCAAATGTCCACCCTTAAGAAAAAGTAAGGGGTAATATGATGGATTATGTTGCCTTCTCTCTCTATGGAATGGTGTTACTTACTGTGTTACATCTTCCTTAAAGAGCAGAGGATTCACGATGGGGCCTGATCTGGATCTGGATCTGACAAAAAGTCAACTCAGTCACACTCCCATTCACACCTATGGTCAATTTAGATACACCAAATCACCTAATCTGCTCGTTTGGGAGGTGGGAGGAAACCCCCAGGGATCACATGCCAACGTCACACAGAAAAGTCAGCTGGGACTCAAACCCAGGACCTTGTGGGAGGCAACAGTTCTTACCGCTAATCCAAAGCATCATCAATCCATTATCCTCTCATTTACATTCTTCTATATGCTGGCAGATACGCTACCGTAGTGATAGCTAGTCAGAGATAACCTCAGTTTATCTGGCCTGCAGTCATAAAGCAGGTTTAGTATGTTTACGTTTTACTGCCGAAAGATATTTTTAAGACTCCGTCAAAGGAGCTCACCTTTTAATTCAGGCTCTAATATGCAGTTAGACATTACAGGAGGTGTTTTTGTCCTGTCGGGGGGCCAGTGAATGTCAGACTTGTCCTCATAATGATGAGGCCCTGATAACACTAATGGAGGTCATAAATGCCACCGTGTTACCCTAAGGGGTTGTTCAGGGTCGTAGATTGGAGACATTCACACTGTTGGTTGTTTAGCCGGCAGCCACCACAAGTCACAGCTTTGATATGTTGACTGGAAGCAGCAAAGTCCTCCCAGTCGTCCGGCGGGAGGGAAATTAGCCTACAGGAAGTCTGACTTATTCATTTTATTGGTATATTGGCTTAGATAAGAGTAGACTAATGCGTCCACTTTTTTTAATTGATCCTAAATTAAGATATACAGACACACACCCCAGTCAGCTGGTGTAGGTGTAGCTTCCTGTTGGTTACAGGTGTTGGGTTACAGACTTTAAAGCTGAAGGCATCTGGGTGTGTACATCTGTTTGTGATTGGGTGTGTTGTTGTAGTGAGGGACATGCTGGTGTGTGCGCGTCGCACTTCGGAGAACATGTTTGTCGCAGAACACGTCTGTCGCAACTCTTTAATATCCAAGTTTGCGGGACCCCTGATGAAAACTAAGACGGGTGAGGCGTCATTATCAGTTGTTGTTGTTTACTCTGAAATAGTGAAAATGATTTGGGAACAACCTTCGAACGCAGCCTTCCTCCACCGTGTCCATAAATGGACCGAAGGCTCTGCTCTGAGGAGATAAGCAGCATTTTGAAGTTGGAGGGTGGCATGTTGTTTTTCGGCGGTGCCCATGATAATTCATCTTATCATTATCTTTTTGTTTCTTCTTCTTTCTCCCCAGAACATCAATGCAATGCTGCTTCTCAGACGCTGCCAAAGCCTGACAAGATTTGGCCCTGTCAGCACTCAAAGGTACCGAAACAAAAAGGCAGTTGTTCTCAGTCGCTTCCTGACATTTTATCCGCCCGACATTTCCTTAACGTTTTGCTTCATTTGTCCTGAGTAAAGTTTGAGCTGCATGTTTTTCTCTGATGAAAGTAAACCACGTTTTGCTTTATTGATTTGCTTTAATGATTTCCCAGACCCCTCCGCGTGCCCCCCTCTGCGGCGTCATGTGCCCTTCGTCTGTGGAGCAGCGGCGAGGAGCAGAGATCGCACCAACGTGGCCGCGCTCGCAGTTGGAAGCACGCCATAGCCGGGCTGTTGGCTGGAACGGGAGCCGTCCTGGCTCATGGCCTCCAGCGGCACAAAGTTAGAGGAAATAACAACAGCACAGATAATCGGTGTTGAATTTGATGTACCGAGACAAAACGATCACACTGAAAAGAGTGGAGATGATGTTTTATTTGAACGTGTATCATCTGT
The DNA here is from genome assembly GCA_900303265.1 of Brotula barbata. Classification (NCBI taxonomy): domain Eukaryota; kingdom Metazoa; phylum Chordata; class Actinopteri; order Ophidiiformes; family Ophidiidae; genus Brotula; species Brotula barbata. The sequence goes on along the minus strand of OMNV01007785.1, from coordinate 9,578 downwards.
CCGCTGGTGTTGGTGCTCTTTTGTATCAGGATGTGCAGTTGAACACACATTTATAGCCCTTTTATGACCTCACTCTGACTTTCAGCCGTGTCCAGAGACCTCAGGCAGATGTTGATGTTGTTGATTTCTCGGATGCATTTTCATCTGAATCAGAGAACCGAGAGCCTCTCCTCATCTTTCCTGCAGGCTGAGCGAGCCGACTCCATCAATGTGAAAACGGCAGCGAAAGACTCCGCTCTTCCTGTCTTCAGCCAGCAGGAAGTGACCAAGCACCGCTCTCTGGAGGAAGGCGTGTGGGTCACCTACAAAGGCGGCGTCTACGACATCACCGAGTTTGTGGCCATGCATCCCGGTGGGGAGAAGATCCTGTTAGCAGCAGGTGGGGCCTTGGAACCTTTTTGGGCGCTGTACGCCGTGCACAACCAGGACCACGTGTTGGACATGCTCTCACGGTATAAGGTGAGTCAGCTCTGGGGTTTCGCTAATGGTTAACCAAAGGTCTGTAAGCACACGCTAAACATTAACGAGTTCAACGTGAGCTCTGATCACACGGGGATGATTCCACTTCTGCATAGGACACTGTTCTTTGATTAAATTGTCTTTTTTTTATTTGGCTCGCTGGTTTCACGTGGCATTAAATGAGTGGACCGTGGTGTGTTTGACGTGTGGGTTATCTGGATGGTCGGTGCTGTCGTGACACGCGTTCGTTGTTCAGTTTTTAAATTTCCTCCGGTGCACTCTGTCCCGATCTTAATGTCCCTGTTATGACACAACAGTCAGCTGATGTTGTCTGTCGTGTCCGAATGTCTAAAAATGTCGGCTGAATTCATCTCTTTCTTCCTTTAAACCACCCGGTGCACAGCAAACTTCACCGTGCTGTCGTTTGACCTTTTGTCTGTCTTTTCAGGTCGACATTAGCCCATATTTATTTCTTCCTCGCTACAGCTGCACCCGAGACACAGAATGCCCAATCCGTTGCGTCCTTACTTTGATTAGCGTAGGTAGTGAAAGTGAAATCCTTTTGTGATCTGTCATGTAAGTTATCAAATGTAATTTCTGAATCTACCTGTCGTGCTTTAGATTTGACCTGACAGTCATAGTGCATGACCTTCTCTTTATAGTAGAACTGTAACTAGGGGGGACCTGGTGAATTTTATTCCTCACAGGATGAATGTCTCATTTATTTTCTCTGTCCTGCCTTTAAGACAAATTTGACACAATCTACTGCACACAGCTACACACAAAGGGAAAGGCAGACAGGGCAGGCTTGGTGCTGTTACTCCCTCCAGTGGCCATGTAGAGTTCTGTCAGGCTGATGTTTTTATCCATCAGCTTCCTGTTACATCAAGTTATCACCATCCGTCTCTGCGTGCTGGTCCTCAGATTAACTAGATTATAATCCTGTCCAACCCCTTCTCATGTCTTTAAAGAAAAATATGGATCAGATCTTCAGTTTTGAACTTCGGAGGACTCATTCAGTGAGTCGGTCTGTCCTGAGTCCTCTATGGTTCACATTTATTTACAGTCCATTTATCACAACTCAAACCAAAGAAACTCAACTCGAAATACAGATGTTGGCATTTTTACCAACATCACGCCAAATGTCACCGTCAGACGGTTTGATTTCAGTCTGATGTCTCCAAGTCTGAACATTAGAAACGTCTACAGTCAAACTATTCATTTCTTAACCACTAACAGACCTGTTTGGACTTGAGGAGTGAAGGAAAAGCTTAGATTTTCTTTCAGATGTGTTATGAAGTAAAAGTAATAATTGTCCAAAATATTTAGACTCCACTTCAGTACTGCATTGAAGTATTTTTATGTTAGCTTATCAGTGTGTTGACTGGGTGCTGACCTTGAGTTTGTCCTGTGTCCAATGAAAGGTGGGTGAGCTGAGCGCCGAGGACCAGAAGAAACAGCAGTCCGTTAAATCGTCGGATCCCTACGCGTCAGACCCAGAACGTCACCCCGTCTTGCACATAAACAGTCTGAAGCCCTTCAACGCCGAGCCTCCCCCTGAAATCCTCTCTGACAGCTACATAACCCCCTCTGCTTTTTTCTTCAAAAGGAACCACTTGCCCGTTCCACAAGTGGATCCGGTTTCGTATAAGCTGCACGTGGAGGGACTGCCTGGGGGAGTGTTGACGCTCTCTTTGGAGGACCTGAAGACTCGATTTCCCAAGCATACGATCACCGCTACGCTGCAGTGTGCAGGTAACCGGCGCTCTGAGATGAACCAGGTCAAGCAGGTGAAAGGACTGAACTGGGGCATTGCTGCCATCAGTAACGCCACGTGGAGCGGAGCCAGGCTGAGGGATGTGCTTCTGGCAGCTGGATATGGACCAGATGTGGCCCAGTGGGCTTGCCACGTACAGTTTGAAGGACTAGACAAAGATGTGACCAACACCACGTACGGCGCCTCCATCCCTTTAAAGACCGCCGTCAGCGAGGACGGCGACGTGCTGCTGGCTTACGAAATGAACGGCGCCCAACTTCCTGCCGACCACGGCTACCCTGTCCGGGTGGTGGTACCGGGCACGGTCGGTGCACGCAACGTGAAATGGCTGGGCAAGATCGTGGTCAGTGCAGAGGAGAGCGGCAGCCACTGGCAGCAGAACGACTACAAGGGATTCTCTCCCGGTACCGACTGGGATACAGTGGACTTCAAGTCCGCTCCGGCCATCCAGGAGCTGCCCATCCAGTCGGCCATCACCCAGCCAGCAGACGGCGCCGTGGTGGATCGCAGCGCGGAAGAGCTCACCGTGAAAGGCTACGCCTGGAGCGGCGGCGGTCGAGAGGTGGTCCGTGTGGACGTTTCCCTGGACGGAGGAAAGACGTGGTCGGTGGCCCAGCTGAGGAACGGAGACACGGATCAAGCCCCCGCACCTCCGCCAGGACGGGCCTGGGCGTGGAAGCTTTGGGAGATAACGGCTCCTCTTCCTCCCGCCGCGGAGGAGCTGGAGATCATCTGCAAGGCAGTGGACAACAGCTACAACATGCAGCCGGACTCGGTCCCAGCCATCTGGAATCTGAGGGGGGTGCTGAGTAACGCCTGGCACAGGGTGAAGGTGAAGATCAGAGAGGATGAAGAGGAGGAATAGACTCGGCCCTCAGAGTGGAGCGTGACACCCGATGAGCTCAGCCCTCGCAGACCGGACACGCGTCGGTCATTCTCAGGAAGAGCGAGCGATGTCGCACGAGGAGCATCGCGGCACAGTGCACAGCTTTAGATTATTTATGGTCCCATGACGCCGGCGAGATTAGACCATGTCGGCCGAAAAAGGAATCCTGCGACGGACGGAGCAACTAGTTCAAGTATTATAGCATCAAATTCAACTCTTTAATCTGTGCGATCCACCGGTGCAGAATATACTTTTTAAACTAGAACTGACATTCCCCACCTTGACTGAAAGGTGAATATGAAATGAAGCTAACAGCAAATCAAAAGTGGATTTTGATGATGGAAATTAATTGTCTATCGTGAAGTATTTTTACTGAGGCATTACTCGAATAATGATATCTGTTGATTACATTAGATAGAGGCAATCGAATGTTTATTTTCCACGTAATCGTTTTGTAATGATTATTTTTTTTGGGTCATTTATGCTTATTATGATGGGACGGTAGAGACGGACAGGGAGGACAGGGCAGAGAGAGGTGATGACATGCACCACAGGACACGGGTCAGAATCCAACCTGTGGCTACTGCGGGGCAGACGGAGCGTGTAATCGTTTTGAATAGTAATAAGAAATGGAGCTTTGAATTGATGGTAGCTCTGCCAATAGATAACAGCTGTGCCTGACGTCCCTCTGTGATCTTTGTCAGGAAAAGTTACCCGAGGACACGGAGGATTTAGACGCTTTAGACAAAGACGTGAGGAAGACGAGGAAGGAAAGAGAGAGCAGCAGGGAGGATTGTTGAGGAGGAGTAAGGTCAGGTGAGTCCTTCCTTGGTCCTGTTGCCGAAACCTAAATGTTTACGCTTTTGCAAGTTTTTTTTGACTGAACCGTGCGCACAACGTTTCCAGAAAGGAAAACGACCTCAAGCATAATGGAAAGGTTCGGCGGTGTTCATGTGAAATCATTCAGAGAAATGTAAACTTCACAAAGCTGTGGAAGATGAAACGGTACACGTGACGGACTGGAATGGATAAAAACACTCGTTCAGTCACCTCTTTGAAACACTGCATACTAAATGATCTCATATTGGCACACAGCTCGTTACCAAAGCTCCGCTGAGGGTGTGTCTGCCTCTACAGATTTATGCTCGCTGTGATAAAACACGATGATGTCATTTCGTGGTTAAACTGGACTAACGTGTGGCAATAACTGACAGCTTTATAGGAGCAACGTGGATTTTGAAATACCAAGTATGCATCTTTGTAAAAGTGCAGTCGTTGACAGATTTATACTTTGAGGTGTAAAATAAGATGAATCAGAGCTCGCATGTCAGAATTGATGGCGGCATCAATGCGGTCACGGCTGCGTTTGCTGGAAGGAAAACAGTGTGTGATTCATAATAATGAAATATAAAAATAGACAAACTGGAAGTGTATTTGTCTTCTTTTAGAAACTGGAAGTATATTTCTATTTCTATACATAATTACGTGTGAATAAATCTGTACACGATGATTGATCTTCAAATCCCAGGAGTGTATTTGAACTTCCTGCATTCCCCAAATAAACCAAATTAAATGAACATTTAAACGTCTCATTCATTTTCATGCACTGGTCTGATTGAAAGATCTCAGATATGAGAAGCCTGATTAGGTAAGCGATAAAGATGCTTTAATTCATGTAATGGTTATGTTTGTAGTTTTATTTAAGTTGGCTCTGTTTCATTTCCCCTAAAAAAAAAACAGATCACAAAATAGATGCAAGTTCGAGTTCATTTCAAACGTCGTGAGTCTCAAACATAAACATGTTGTTTTGAAGCCAAATTTGGGGAGGAACAGGTCAAATCGATGTGTTATAGAGGAAGATATTGACTCTTTGGCTTTGGTGCCAAGTTGATGCAAATTATGAAAGTGTCTATTGTGATGTAATACTTCTAAACACACTAATTCAGTTGGACGTTTCCAGATATCTCATAAATTCTGCACTGTAACTTGTCTAGAATAACATCTACTTATTTTCTGTAGCTGTTAATCCTGTGAAGGATCACAATAATCTGGGGACAAACGTGTTGGTCTCCATGTTTTTTAATCTCCATTTGGTTGCTCTTATTGTTTTTTTCAGGGGTTAAACAAAGGTATATGACCAAAAACGTATCAGAAGCATAACTGAGCGCTCTCATAGCCAACAGGGAGTTAACGCGTCCCCGTCCGTCCTCAGTATTTGTCTGGTGTCTTTTACTGTCTTTCTTTTAAGTTTAGAAATAAAGACTGCATTGCTTCTTCTGCTGACTTGACTTGCTAATTCTTTTATCTGGTAATAATAGATACTGCATGTTAGGGAGACAGCTTTCTGAAAAAAAAAGAGAAATGAATTCCATCTGGTATAGAAACGAAACAGCAGGAAGGAAGGGAGAACGATTAATGTAATAGATAATGAGTTGCGAAAGGACACCAACTCATAGCAGATGTCACCGAAAATACCCGAGAGTACGAATGTCTAGGAAAAAAAACAGTATGAATAAGTGCAATCTAGAGAATTTCTCGTTTTGTGGCGGTCAAATTTCAATATTAATAGAATAAAGGAATAAAATGGATCAAGCAGTTTCCCTACCGATCCAATCCTGGACAAGAAGCAGTGTAATGTATGGACGTACTCGAGTATTCTCTCCAACTAATTATGTGAGTGAACTAGTTAAGTTCCAGTATGTTCCATTCATGAAAGATGGATTTGTTTCTATCTCAGAAGCCTGCCGGGAAACAAGTTTGGCAGACGTGTTTGTGGCTTGCGGCGTTACAAACTCATCCTCCTGCTCTGTGTCTGACTCACAAATGACTACAATTGGAGTAAGCAGATTTATGTTGACCAGATAAGGGACTCATGTATACGGACGTTAAAAGCAGATGATGATGCTGGTTGGGAATATGACTGCAGCATCTTAAAAACAAAGGAAAGGAAACAGGATACCATCTCACTGCAGTGGAATAAAAAGTTTATCAGGCCAATCAGAAAAAAACTGGAAGATTCAGGCCAAATGGAGAATAAATCTGCCGTGCCGACGTCTCAGCTTCAGCAACACGCAGCTGGGTTTGCCAGATGTTCCTTTCTTCCTGTATCACCCTCTCGCGGATGTCTACTTCCCGTTTCTGTTCCCTGTCCTCCTAAAACTGTCTTAGTTACAGTTATAAATAAAGGCTGACTCTTGGTTTTAGTGCTTCCTGACTCCAAAATTGTAACACGCTGGTGTTAAATGCAAACCGGAGCGCTGCGTTTTTCCATTTCATTTCTGTGTCAAGTAATGGTGCAGTGAGGAATGTGCAGCATGAGGCTGAATGTATTTGTCTGTGGTGGAGTAGAGATTGTCTGTGGGTCAGTCGGAGATGTAGAAATATTCTTTGAATTTAAGAGCAGCTAAGGTAATCGGCAGCAGGCCTGCAGTAGGTGTGTGTTTTTTTCTTCTTCTTCTTCTGGCCCGTCGGTGGCATTTTTGGCTTAGGAGACTCAAATAAAGTGTGCATGTGTTGTCTCGGTTTGAAGTGCCAAATACACGCCGACATCTTGAGAGCAGCTGTTTGCTCAATAATACAGTAAAAGGATTTATCCGACGGTTCTCCTCGCTTCATAATACAACAGAGCTATTGTCATCACAGCCAAGATTCTGTAGAATCCTCTTCAAATATTCTGTCGTCGTATACACTCGGTGGTTACTTCATTGATGCCCCTGTTGAATCCAGTTCAGCAGCCTCGATAGAAATCCTTCTTTTCTCTGTGTCTTGAATACTTTGTCCAAACCAGCGAATGTAAGAGGCAGAATATTGAAAACTACGGTCACATCTCCTCACGATATCCACTCAGCGGTCCTACAGAGGGGGATTTATTCATTCTTTACCCCTTTTATAATGTTTGTATGGGTGTATCTGATAAAGTGGCCGCTGCGTGTGAATAAATATTTTAGGCCTCATTTGTTACTATCTTTGGATTTTAATCAATTTGACACACAAAGATGCTACAGCAGTTTGACCGAGCTGAACGAAAACAAAACCACGACAACACAAAACTAAGATAATATTCGTTTGTAATCAGTGAATTAGTCCAATGAGGGCCGAGCCCATCTGAGACGCTCAGCAAGTTTATCAAACATCACTGGATAGAAATCAATCAACGGACCTGGACTCTTTTTGTTTTTGGACAGAAATAAACCAACAAGTGTAATAAAATCAAAGTACAATTATGTATGAATATATTATTTATATACATGCACAGAGACCATGAACTGAATGCATTTCACAAGTTCATTATTGCATAAATGCAGAGCCATTTTTCATAGACACAAAGACTCAAAGATAGCACATTTCTTTGACAGACCTGAACTAGTTCCCTCTCTCTCTGTGTGTGTGTGTGTGTGTGTGTGTGTGTGTGCGTGTGTGCGTTTCAACCTCTTTGACATATTGTATGTGATAATAAGCGAAACAAATCAACTGGACTTAATAGAGTTGTAGACATGAGCAGTGGTCTGAGAACAGTGAGATATGAGGGGCCCAGATTTGCATCCTGTGGTTTCGGCCCATGATTCCTAGTTACGGCCCTGAAGTGCATTCGAATGTAGGATGTACAGTATGACATCATAGAATGGATTGTATTAACACCGTGGTGTCAAACTAAACTAAGTCACTCTAAGTACACGGTGCTTCTAAAGTACTATGGGAGTACTGTTGTACTAGTTAAAGTGAAGTAAAGCCCTGTGGAGTTCTGTGCTGCAGTGTGTGCAGTGTGTGGAGTGTGTGCTGTGTGTGCAGTGTGTGCAGTGTGTGTAGTTCTTCTCCTCTCCACAACAACGTCCAAACAGCTGTACACTGTAACAGCAGACATGTTTTGGCTGCTTTAGTAATCCTCATTCTTCAGAGATGGATCATCGTGGCCACAGGGCTGACTCATCCTCCGGCCCACTTAAAGCTGCCGCAGCGCTCAGAGGACGGACAGAGAGACAGTGGTGGGCCGCGACCGAGCACACACGGGTTCAGCTGCACTTTGGTGATGGACTACACGGGATCCCTTTGGCTGCTGCTGGTGTTCAACCTCGGTGGGGCTTTTTGTGCAGTGGTGCAGCAGTGGACTGAATTAAATGAGGCACAAGTGAGATATTTCTACACACACACACACACACACACACACACACACACACTCTCTCATATATGAAGGATTCATATTGATGTGTGAGTTTTTATTGGATCTGAGGCAGCCTCTTCCCTGTGCTTTTGTCCTTTCCTTCTTTTCCCAGGATTATTTGAGGAAGTATGGCTACCTGGGTGACACCGCTGATCCACAGGACCCCTCTTACCTGGAGGAGGTAGTTGAAGCTCTCAGGTAATGCAGGCGGCCGCCCTCTGTGTGAGTTCATAAACATCATGGGAGCTCTAAGGCTTCTTTTAGTTTGTAAAGCTGACATTCGTGACATAGATTGACTTAAAATCCTCATTTGCATTTCCTGACTGGAGACTTGACAACCAAAAAAGACTCGCAACTCCACTTTGACTCCACTGACTTGTAACTTTTGGGTAAAAAGATTTGATAACTTGCTTTGGACTATGCAATTATACCATTATTGTCATAGTCATGTCTGTGTATTTTGATCAAAATATCTATTTTATCAATGAACACAATGTTCAAATCAACAATCTGCATTCAAATTTAGGATGTAAAGGTTGAGGTTTGGACTGGGCTTTGAGATTTACTTGCTGACTGAAACAGGGATCTGGACCCTCCGCTGTCAGTTTCATCTGTGTGTCCTTGAGAGCAAATAAACAAAGAGGAAAACAAAATGAGTCGACTCGACCCGGAAGTGATGAGTCAGCACGTCAAATCCTGTTTGGAGTGACGTTATTCAACTCCTCAGCATCCTCATTTGTCCAGACCCTGTTGTGAAATAGGTCTGACCCTAACAGTGTGTGTGTGTGTGTGTGTGTGTGTGTGTCATATTAACATTAACTCTCCTTGTTCAGAATCTGACAAAATAACTAAAAAAAACAGAGAGAATCTGAGCTCAGAAATCATTTTCTGCTCTGTAGTTTAGTTTTAAAGTTCTTTGGGTTCTTTCTGAGTCGATCCTAAACTGCGTTCGGGTCTGGTTGGGCCTCGGTCAGTGTCTACTGTGGATGGAGGCCCGGCCCCGGTCCCTGGTTCCTGGTTTATGTGATGCAGTTTGTTGCCTTGTTGTCGTCTCCAGCGTGTTTCAGAGGGTGAACGATCTGCCGCCCACTGGAGAGCTGGATGAAGACACCCTGAACATGATGAGGCAGCCCCGCTGTGGCCTGGAGGACCCCTTCAACAAGAGACAGCACAAATACAGAGTGATGGGTGAGTGAAAACCTCAGATTTCTATTGGTTTGAATGGAAAATGGATTTAGTTATAATACAATTATACAAATACAATTCAGGATATGTTAGAAAGTAATCAAACTACTTCA
>OMNV01007784.1:26514-50847 GCA_900303265.1 Brotula barbata | reverse complement strand
TAATACTTGACACGGTTAAGTGTTTCATCCTATAACTTGGATCCCTTTTTCCTCCTTTTCCTCCTTTTCTGCTGCAGAGGAGTTTTCTGTGACCTGTAAAATGTACCCGCTACACCGAGAGAGGTACACACACCTACACACACACACGCCACCCTCTGTGTTTCATGGCTGTGTATGGCAGGGATGGGTAATGAAGACTGGTGCTTTATGCCATTAAAAGCTTCCTCAATGACTTAATGGGAGTATTTTTTTCATTTTTTCTTTAATTGGTGAATACAAATCAAGCTCTTAAATGCCAATGATAATGGCAACAATAATGTTAATGAATGAAATCTTCTATAATGAATGCAGGAGAGCTTTTAATGGAAAAGTCAACCAAACATCCATCCTCAAAATCAGACGTTTGTATGTATTAATACTCAGAAATGGACTGTAGTGTCTGTAACATTGATTTTTTTGGGGATTGATCTACCCATCCCTATTCATCAGGCATTCATTCCTCCATGAAAATGCCCCCCCCCCCTCCACCCGCTCACATCTCATCTCTGAGTTTTTTTCTGTCCACAACCATCTGTGGAAATTCAGTAACAAACTTCAAATGTGATGCATAGAACGGAGTTTCACGCCTATCATAAAGTGCAGATGCTGTCGGCGCGCTCTCCTCCTCTGTGTGTCTTTCATCGAATCGTTGTCCTGTCAGCTGCTCAGTTGCAGCTCAAACCCCGATGCAGATTTTACATCTCCACTCAAATGCAGCTGTGGGGGACCCAACATCTGTATTGCCTTTCTTTGGTTCGTGCCGTGTTGTCGCCTGATGTTTCGTGGGAAAGGAATTTATCTTATTTAATTGAGTCAAGATGATATGTAAGATTAGATTAGATCAAATTAGATTAGATTAGATTAGATTAGATTATATCAGATCAGATCAGATCAGATTAGATTAGATTAGATTAGATTAGATTAGATATACCATTGCAGGTAATTCTTTTGTGACGACAGCGGTTGTGTTTCACAGACAGACGATGAAAATTACACTCTGTAACTCAATATTACAACAAACATAGTCTATAGGACATTATATTTACAACACTTATGTGTAAGATGTGAAGGTTGTCGTACAGGAGATCATAGATAAATACAACATATTATATATATTCTGTATATTCAGGACTGAGTAACACAGACAAGTATTGATAAATTTGGTTTAAAATTTGATCGTGGAAAAAAAAAAAGAAAATTTAAAATCACATTGCAGTTGCCCGCTCAAATTAAGTACTCATGCCTCATCTTGTAAAAAGTGTACTTTTAGATCATTTTAACATTCAGGGTATAAGAGATGTTACATGTTCAGCAGCCTAAGTCATTATCAGTTACAAATTAAATTACCTCCAAAACACAAAAATGTTTATTTCAGACAAATATAGTGTATTGGATGGGCTGTGGAATGAGATCAAAAAATGGAAATACTAAAGGGAAGATGTACCAAAGTAAAGCATCTCACACTCAATCTGTCAGTGTGACTGTGGATTCATACAATTGAGCATCTGTGTGTTCGGAGAATCTTTCAGAGTAATCATCAATCAGTCTGTATCATCACAGTGAAGTATGTAAGGATGAAGATAGGGCCGTCTGTATCATCTCCCTGTGGAAATCTAAATGAACGTCTGGTCACAGTGCAGCTCTCCACAGCAGCACAAAGGCTGCTGGGTAAAGTATCATGGCAGTGGGAAAGAAATCAGTTGATCTTCTGTATAATTCCTTAAAAACTGTTCGGCGTCTGTGGTCTTGTCTGGTTGGTGTGGAGCGGAGCTTCTTAAGTGCTGTTTTGTGGATGTCTATACAGGCCTGAATACACTTTTCAGCATACTCTCTCTCTTTCTTTCACTTCATTTCACTCCGCTTTATTGGCATGAAAGGGGATTTCAGCAGTGTTTGTAAAGGATCGAGGGGAAAGCTCTTTTGCTTTTGTCTCCCGGCGACCTTCATTCTCGATCCGTGCGTCCTTCACAGTTCTTGACAGCAGATTACATCCTTGTGGTCTCCAATGAGATGTTGTGGGTTTTATGTCATCTTTGAACCGTGGCATGCTTGATGAACTGGGGAACAATCCTGCAGTGCGGGAAGTTGAAGAGTGTATGCATCATCATGTGTTGTGTTGTGCAAATGTAGTGAATTGCTGAGCGCCGAGTGAGTGTTTCCCCTGGCTGTGCTATTTTGGTTTTCAGTTGTACAGTGTCATGTTGCCACTCTGGCCAGACACTTTCTCTGGCTCACGAATGCGGACATGCGACTGATGGCTCGAGGTCGAAGAAACCAGAGCCTTAAAGGAGAACCACTTAAATTCCAAGAACAAAATGGGAAAAAAAAAAATCTATCAATCCAAAACCAGAAATCTGCAGAGGATGCGTGATCGTGTTTCTCCTAAGGCGAAAATTGACATTCTGATGATTACTATTTACACAATGTTTGAATTTTGACAATTTATCATCCTCTCCAATCTGCTGAATAAGGGGAATCAGCACAGTGTGGAAGAAAATGTCAAAATTATAATGACATCTGCTGTCATTTGATGATACAGCACAACACCGCTGTACACTCTTAATGAGAACAGACCATTTGGGATAGTAGGTGATTTTACAAGACTCATGATTTGCCCTGACTGTTTTTTTTTTTTTAACATATTCACTTAAGTCCTAGATATTTGGACATATTTGTCATCACTTTACCAGGTCTGTAGTATTATTAGTAGTAGTAGTAATAATAGGTAGTATCAAAACTATTGATCTGTATTATCAACTCTTATGGATCCGCAGAAGATGATCCATGCATGTGTTGGAAATCCTCCAAAAGTTTGTACACATGAAATAATGAAAAGTTTAGTCTGATAAAGATTTGTTCACTATTGCCTCAGAAACTTTGACACTTAAACCTAAAATATCTGTATTTTTTTTCATTTGTAGATTGTGATGTTGTTCTAACCTCCAGTTTCAGTTTATAGATGTATTGATATTCATTCAAGGGAAAACAGACACACACACACATATATATACATATACAGTATATGTACAAACATAAATATATATATATATATGTGTGTGTGTGTCTATTTATACACTGTAGAAGAAATCCCAACATGGAGCTCTGAGGGTTCATTTAGAGGCTTACTGATCTGTAAGTAAACACCACATAGACTGAGAACACTGAAAGTCACATTAAAACAATATCAGGCATTTTCCTGAAAATCAAGACATTTTTCCGGCATATTGCTTTAACTCGTGAATTCCTTTTTCTTTTTTTTTCTTTTTTTTTTACCTGTAATGAAATGACACATTGAGAAATACGCTATGGTGCCCGCTTGTGAAAACATCAGTGAGTGGATTTGAATCTGCAGCAGAATGTCACACAGGAGTTTAAACCACTTTAGGTTGGACTTTGGACCTCTCGGCCACTCTTCCTTTCTTCATTTGGGCTTTGTGATTTTCAGTTTGAAGTGTGAAACGTTTGCTTTTAAGTGCAGCAGCCTGGATTTCTGGCAGCAGGCTCCGCAGCTTTCTCTGCACCTGCACACTGTTTACAGCGTTTAGAGTTTATGAGCTCCATCGAACAGCCGCAGAGGTCTGCTGTGAGGCCGGGATCACACATTTCACCGTGTGACCGAGGTTAAAGAGGAGATGGAGAGAGCAGAGAGAGAGGATTACAAAGTCCTGACTTGGGATGAACACAGACATACTTTCTCTGTGTGTGTGTGTTTGTGTGTGTGTGTGCGTGTGTGTGTGTGTAGGCAGCTAGACAAAGGACAAAGGAGGAAATTACAGGAATCTCATCACATATTGGCTCAAGCTACTGACCGTCAGATATCACTCTACAATTCCAGGAATATTAAAAGTCTCATTTAAATAAATTCTCAATGTTGTACGTCTCTAAATTAAACTTTTCAAAATCAAGTTCTGTCTGAGCTGTACAAATCTGAATTAGTTTGAGCATTGATAAGTTCATTTTCTTCCTTTTCCTACAGTAGAAGTTGGTACAAAATAATTTGATTATGCTATTCTTTCGAAGTAAGTAATTTACTTCTAGTACACCCTAAGAAACACAATTTATGATACATTTCACAAAGCTGTTCCATTACAGTTTACTTTGTTCACTAGTGTTTCCTGTGTTGCTTAATATTATAAAGCTTGGCATCACCAGACAAAATGTTTCTGCTATAGCTAAAGATCGTCTGGAGCATTAAATGTCAGATTTTCACGTTGTGTTTGGCGTATTTAAAGGCAAATAAGATATTGTAACATATCATAAACCGCAGGTTAAACATACAAATCATCATCTCTTCAGTGTTGGCTGTATCTTCAAAATTGTTGTTTCAATAATAGATTTGATTAAAAATTCAGCTGACAGATACAAAATGAGCAGGAATTTTAATAATACATTCATGAATTTCATGTATCAAGTAAAACTAAAACCAAACTGTCGACATCACTGTTGTCCCCATTCTTTAAAACTTAATTACACCAAAAAAGTTGACAGATGAATAAAAAAAATAATGATCGAACGTGCTGCAGCCGTGGTTGTGTTGCCACATTTTGCGTGCATCTTTTCCAGACTCTGTCAGTTCATATTTCTACGGATGATCACCATTGTAGAGGAGTTAATGAAGCGTTCGGACGGAGATATGGGCAGCGGCTCGACACTGAGCATACACGTAGGTCAGAAGAGCGACATTTAAGACTCGTTTGCTTTCCTTGTTCTCTTTGCTAAACTCCACCTTCATATTGTCTTCCAGCACGTCTAGATTGAGCTATCATAGCAATCCTGATTTTTATTGCCCAGACTGCAGCCAGCAGCCAAATTCTGCTGTAATAGTTCCTCATCCCTGAGAGCCATTATTTCAGCTGTATGAGTGTAAAGCTGGGCAGTGTTGAGATATGCTGCATATTCAGCAAAAGCCTTCCCGTGAGACAGTCTGTCGTCAGAAAAGGGCTGTTTGTCGCCGCTGTTCTACATTTAATCAGCTCTCACGTCCCATACGTACATCTGTATTTTAAAAATTCATATAAATGCGTCCTGGAATGAATTTATCATGACAGTGCAGTGTAGCTGATGGCCTAAGGGCTGCGTGCCTCTTGTCTGGTGGCATTGCTGGGCTTTTATGCGGAACGGAGAGGACTTTTATGAGATTACAAGCAACTTTAAGCTTCAACCATTAGCCGGACTCAGCCCGTTTACTCTCTCATTCTCAGACAATGAGAGCATATCAAAATGTGTTTTCTGTAGACAAACCCCTCAAAAACGTTGAGAGTCCAGTTGGAGCTGCAACAACGCCATCAAATGAGTGCTGCATTGCAAGAATTCAAAGAAAGAGAAGTGCAAATGAAATGCCCTAGTTGTCCCTGAATGTCATGGAAAGCTGGTTTTCCCACAGAGATTTAAAGAGTAGAGAGAGACAATTGATGATTCACTGCTGTGTCCCTGCTGACCTGGGATCAGAACCCAGCACTTTCTTTATCTTGTGTCTTCTATTCCAGGTTTGGCCCGACTGTCTTGTTTCTGTCTCCTCCACACTGACCCTGAATACAAATGAAAGAGTCCAAGGGGTTTCCACCAGCTGCTGTCCTTCAAATGAAAGGAGAAGAGCTTTTAAAGCAATTATAACAGGCATTCTGTCTGTTATTTTCATTAAAACTGTTCACTTTAAAGTGCACTTGGACAACAGCAACTGCAAGGCTCCTCTTGCCAGCTACTTCTAAACATAATGCGCATATTTTAGCTGATGTTTAATTTGTTTGACATTATAATCGGAGTCCCGGGTTGGTGTTGAAGGACACATATGGCTATTATGTGCATTAATGTCAAGAGCTTTGATAGGATTCCTTCCCCTGCTGACATTTTCTTACAGTTCATTTTAATCAATGAAGCGGATTTAGTACATTGTTTGTACCGAGTTGTAAATGCTTGCGAGAGATTGCCCAAAATAACCGCATCCCCTCTGCTGCTCGACAGATCGAATGACAGAAAGAGAATTGTGGAAATGTAGCGCCTGAAACGAATCGGTGAACAACTGAAAAGCCATGAGCTGTTGCTGGCCTTGATAATTAATGAGCTGTATGTGGAGCGTCGTCCTCATGCGTGCAACTCATGCATGGCTAAATGTGTGCGCGTGAGGGGGAGGGACGAGCGGATGTATACATGACCTGGAATACATGAACAATAATCAATCCAGAGGACCCCAGGCTGGGTCTAGGTCTTAACGTTGTGCACATACTCAGCATGCTGCGGCGGTGTGATTGCACAACGGTCATTTGGGGGTGTTAGCGGGTGCTTTGGTGCAGTGTGCAGCTTGGTTGATGGCCCTCTAAATTGTGGGCATCCATCCCATCTGCCTTGGAGGCTTGTTTGAAATTTGTCCTGCTGTGTCATTAAAGACCAAATGTTCACCTCTGGGGACCAAGAGCAGATGAAAGGAGCATCTATAAGTTACAGTTTGGTTATCTTTGACTTTGTGTTGACTTTATTGTTCGTTCTGGTTCATCTTAGAAACAGTAAACCAAGTTTCTGCCCGGTTAGACATTTTTGTTGTTGTAATAGTGGGTGGTTGGTTGTAGGTCTCAGTCCTCCTCAAATGAAAGGGTATCTGTCTATAAATACCCTGGTGTTGAAATTGAGGCCTATGAAGCGTCCACACTAAGCAAGAAAATACCCAATATTTGATTTAGCAGGGAAACTGAAAGCTTTTAATATTGACAATGTCTCGCTGTCTCTTTTATTAAATAATCAGACTGTTGTGCTGACTCGTTGTCTTACTTTCTGCCTTGAATGCACTCTTGGCTCAGTTTGTCTCCAAGACCAGCTCAGACTTGAAAGCGCATTCTCTCATACCAACGGAATTACTGGTGTAACTCAAGAATCAGTAGTTTGCCTGCACTCCAAATACACTCCAATCAGACTCATTATGAATGATCGTAGCCACGGCCGTCTGTGCAGAAAATGCGAGAGAGGATGCAGACGTCTGCTTCAGCTAAAGATCGGATCCAAATGTTTCCGCTGCTGTGTTATTCCAGCCGCCATTCGAATGGTTTACAATACAAAGTTACGATCTTGGTAATACCTTATGTTCCTCATGTATTCATTTGTGCATCTGGATGTATCCGGATGCTGCTGCTGTATTAATTTACCTTGCTGGGATAGAAGAAGTGCTCCAGGATTTGAATTAACTGCTCGGAATATGCAGGATCCCCTTAAAAGCCACGACCTTCATTCACAGTCGCCATGACGAGTTGATTAAATAGTAGCTTTAAATATGACCTTTAAATGAAGCTTTTAGATTTTAAATATCAGTTCGGAAGTCATTATGCGAAATCATTGAATTAAGCAGCAGCATCGAAGAGGGCGCTGTGGGAGCTGGCTTTGAATAAACTTGGCTTCAATCGCAGTTCTGTATCGACCTAACCATCATTTTGATCTGTATGTGCTCCAAAACACAAGCATGAAGTGTGAAATACTACATTTTAATAATGATCGTAGTAATAATGATACATTCGTAGAGCGCTTTCACAGTGAAGACACGACAAAGGATAAAACAACTTAATGCGTAGAAAGATGGAAAATGGATGAGGAAGAGGTTACAGGTCGAAAGCAGGAGAGAAAAGGTGGATTTCGAGAGCTGTTTTGAAG
The DNA here is from genome assembly GCA_900303265.1 of Brotula barbata. NCBI lineage: Eukaryota > Metazoa > Chordata > Actinopteri > Ophidiiformes > Ophidiidae > Brotula > Brotula barbata. The sequence goes on along the minus strand of OMNV01007784.1, from coordinate 43,176 downwards.
GATGAAAGAGTCTTTTAAAGTACAGCTCATAAAAGTACATCATTAGTTTTTAGCAATTTCTTCACTTTATTGTACAACCTTATCTTAAACTGAAATAAACAGCTTTTTACCTTTTAGAAAAGTCTGTCAAACAGAATCTTATGTTAAACCGGTCCCCGCCCAACGACGTGTAGATAACCCGCTAAAATTGCGATTTAATGATTCTAAATGGTAAACGGACTGCATTTCTGTAGCGCTTTTATCCAAATCTCTTTACAATGTTTGCCTCGCATTCACCCATTCATACACACATTCACACACCGACAGCCCAGGTATCCATGCAAGGCCCACTTGCTTGTCAGGAGGAATTTGGGGTTAGGGTCTTACTCAGGGACCTTCGACATGGAGGAGCAGGGGATCGAATCGGGAACCGACCACCCTTACCCTCTAAGCCACGCCTCTGAATCTGAATTGTACTATTATTTACTGATTATGGCAGCTGCCTCCTCGAAAGACACTGCAAAGGGCCAAATCTCTTGTAAACAACTGCCTTGAAATGCGCCTGGAAATGGGAAAACAGTTCACAATCGACTATACAGCACAACTGTGTGTGCAGCCATTAAAATGGATCGCAAGATGTTCTGTGTGTCTTAATACGTAACATTACCATACGTTTTTCCTTTTTTGGATGCTGGTTCCCAAGCATTTCCCATCACTGATGTGTTAAGCCGTTCAATATTTGGGAGGCACCGACTTATGAGCAGACACGGGAGATTTGCCTGATCATGTGTGGGTAGAGATGGGAAACATGTGATATTCAAGAAAAAAGTCCTGCAGGACAAGAGACGAGCACTGTCTGTGTCTCCTCTCACAGTCTTCCTCACCACAGGAGGAATTTAATCCAGTTTTAATCTTCCCATATCATCAAACTTTGACGTGATGCATCCAGTCTGTGAGCTGATTATCTTGACGGGCCTTCCAAATGAATGATGGGACATTAATTACTGTGTGATCCAGTGTGACGGCTCGAGCTGATGAGCAATCGCTCTTCTTCTCATTAAGATCAACGTATGACATAATGCAAATCCTGACAGGATCTCGGTTTCTTTACTGTTAAATCGGAGTTATTTTGGATTAATGCCTTTATTGGCCTCACTGTCACTCATGCAGCCGGATAATTAGTTTTAGTAAATGAATTCTTTTCAGTCTGCTCAGTGTTGTTGATTGATTGATTTTTTTTTTGTACTGGCTAGAATGAGTTTGGCTTCTTTTCTTCTTTTTCTCACCCCTAACGTCATTCTGCTTATTTACATAGACGCTCAGTATCTGTGAGCCGTATGGTACAAATTGTTTTCTGCTGTTAGCTTCTAAAAATCTCTAGTTTATTTGTGTTTCATATACAATGTCTCAAAAGGCTTTATTCAAGGGTCAATGCAACACAGACAAGGGAAAAAAACAAACTAAAAAAGGTAACATCGAAGGATAAAAGGAAGGGACCTTGGCAGAGACAAAGAGAGATTTCCTTCCCTTGAACGCCCGGTGTGCAGCAGCCAAAGGTGGGAAAGGAAGAAACAAATACCAAAAAGATAGAGGAGATGTGAATATATGATAAAATAGAAGACAACACATGAGTAGATAGACTAGATAGAGACAGAGAGAGGACTTACTTTTCCTAGACACACTGGGAGACCATTACTCGTTTACTCTGATGTTTCAAGCCGGTGAATTTGTTGCTTCTAAGCCACATTCGTATTGACCAACCGATGTGCGGTGACGGTGGTGGTGATGACTTTTTCAAATGGTCAAATAATGGGTGAGCACCTTTATGTGGTGTATGTAGAAGGGACAGAAACAGTTCAAGGTTTTGCCTTTGGTTTATTTGCCTAAGTGAAACAAGAGCAAGTGCCTTCTTCCTCAAATCATCACTGTAAAATGTAAACGTCTTGTCGTCTCTGTCGGCAGCTGGAGTGCAGACAGCACGGCGAGTGGTGCGTCGAGCGTTCAAGTATGAGTTATCATGGGAAAGTAGTCTTAATGTAAGGATCTGGTTGGACTGGTTCAACGTACAGCTCTTGGAGGCATAGCTGCATCGAATACATTCAACGGTTGAGTTAGATCCATAAGCGCTGAACCAATCACCCTCAACTTCCTGGCCAAGTCACATTTTTGCCAACTTCACATCTTTGTTGTTTGATTTACTGACTTCCTGTTATTTTCACAACAGAGACCAGCAGCAAATCTAGTGATATTTTCCGACATTTTGTGCTTTTTGCAACACATCTGCTTGGCTTTGCATCCACGGTGAACTGCATCGGTCTGCAGCATTTCTTGCGGTAAACAGTGGTGCATTACATTTGTGAAGGTTTGAGATTTCTTTGCTCCTGTTTGATGAGTGTGTTGGTCATGGGATGAAAAGATTCGTTGTGGTGCGAGTCAGGATCCCAGAGGGACTTCTGTTTATGATTAGAATGGAATCCACAAGCAGACATCCTAAGTTTCTTAAGCTCTGCTCATTGAAACTTAACATCCAATCAGTTATTTCAAACTAAAACTAAACACTACGATAAAACTCTCGACTCACTTACTAAAATAAATATACACGTTTCATACACAGAAATAAATCCGACAGACAAAGCACCAAGTGTATAAGGAATGAATGTCTAGGTATTCTGTTTGTTATGAAATAGACAAATGTGAGAACCCTCTCTTGTTAAATGGCTTATGTCTATCAATTTAAGATAATGTCCCAAATTAATGGCGTGTGACTCCATATTATTGCTCAGGAAAAGTAATGAGTCAGATCAGTACTTGTACTTCCCGTTAATGATCTTCATGCGTCTCAAACTGTCGTTCTACCCTAAACGTCACCTTGTGCAGCTTTCTTGTCCATGCTGCTGTTCTATTGTCTCCCACTGCTGCAATAATCTGTGCCGAAACAATGACGACTATTGTTTGTATGCAAATACAATTCCAACCAAATCCACCGTGAAAAATACATAAAGGCAGTGCTGGCCTGCTTATTTTGTCTCTTATATAAAGAAGCACGTATCCTCCCAGCACATATTATCCTCATTAATGTTAGTATATCGAATTGGAATGACGCATGGTTTACATTACCATCATACACACTCTATTAGTGATGTAATGTGCTTATGAAAAGCCTTTGTACTCCCCCAGTGTTTGTTAATGCCTGTGATCCCCGAGTCATATTTTATGTATAGTTTATTACTTTCAGCTCCATTTCCATCGATGGCCTGATAACACACAGAGATCCCCAATGACCCGAAGTTCTCCAAAAAGCCAAAGGTGTTGTTGTCTATTTGAACACCAGTAGTGTTTCTGTCCTCGTGTAGGTTTATTCATCATCGCTGTTAATTCAGTGGCTCCCTCAGTGCTGTTGCACGGCCCATAAATGTACACGGATACCTGAGCGAATTCATTTTTGTCACGGTTGCCCTGATTTGCCCACTCAGCAACAAAATGTTGTTACCACGAATGTATGGTTGTTATAGGAAGATAACTGCATTCAAAAGTAATACAGATATTCACATACACAACCCACAATGAAAGAAACCAAACAAACATCAAACAGAGGTGGCTGGAATAATGGGATGATTCTCTGTGCGGACTCCATTAAAGATTAAAGCCAGGAGCTCATTAAAAAAGAATAAAGAAATTAAGACTCAACAACATGGCTTTTTTTTTTTGCAATGCACTGCAGCCTGCAATAAATTTGAACTGCAGTTTTGCGTAGCATCGTATACAGTTCAAGTGAACATATTGATGTCATGATGCATAGACTTTGTGTCAGGCTTGGAATGACAGCCTGAAGTTGTTTTCAGAGAGTTTTTGATCCGGGAACAGCTTCAGTCGGCGAGGAGCGACGGCTACAGACAGATTTGTCTGTCTGCACGAACAGACAGGTAACACCTGACCTCAGCTTCACCTCGCAGTTATTTAACGGCTGAGAGATCATGAAGAGTCTTGGCCGAAGGCTATATCACTGGTTTGACAAAATGACACGTACCACCATGTCATGGTTGATATCACAATATTAGAAATCCGTTTGCTACAGCACAATTTGATGTTCATTGTGTGTTGGTGATTTTCATATCTGTTCCATTGGTCATGACCAATTCATTCGTATGTCAAATCCTGTGTTGAGTTTGAATTCTTTCTGTTTTTTTGGGGTTTTTTTTCCAGCAAATTAATGCAGCTAATGTGTCAGCTGTGGTGGTTTTGTGGCTGTGGAGCCAAAGCCTGTCCTCAGATTACCCCTAACCCTCACCATAATCCCAACTTTAACCCTCAACTAATGCTGAAGTTGAAAGTTGTCCCCCTAACAACGGGAGCCAGCATCTCATATTTCGCCATTCTGTCAAATATGGTGGCTAAGCCAACCTCGTAAACACGATGTACCGCAAAAGGATATATGAGATGTATGTCATGTCAAGCATAGAAATTATTTATAAACTGTGAAGCTTTGAAGGTCAGCGTGAATCTGGTAGCGACAGAAAGTACATCGGGCGGCCAGGGAGTCAAAGAGCGGTCACCCGGGATGCTCTGATTTCAAAGCGTGACGCTCTAAGACTGAGATCTACAAGCTTTCAGGGAAATGGGGTCTCGTGTGGAATGGGGGTTCCAGCGTTGGTTCTGCAGCCCTGGTGTTATTTTATGAACAGCCAGCACATTTCTACTGTTGGAGAAATAACAGTTGATGAAGTTATGAACTTTGACATTGACTTCTTAAATCCTTTCGATTTTAAATTCAGTCTTGGTGCGGTTTGTTTTGCAGGGAGCAGCCCATCTTCAGTGCCAGAGCTCATGTCTTCCAAATCGACCCGGCTACCAAACGCAACTGGCTGCCCGCCAGCAAACATGCCGTCACTGTGTCCTTCTTCTACGATGTCAGCCGCAGTGTGTACCGCATCATCAGTGTGGGCGGGACTAAGGTGGGATCCGCCCCCTTTCACAAACATGCACCTTAAATACACGTACAGGCACGCCACGACAGCCTGCTGCTTGTTATCTCCATCTAGCTGTCTACCTGTCTTTTTAAACTATCCTTTATGATGGTGTAAATTGGAATGGTAATAGTCCTATGAAAGATTTGAGAAAATGTAGATACTGCATGTTGTTAATGTAAAGTGTGTAATGCATTCAGGGAAGAATTATTCATGTTCTTCCATGTTGCTGTTTGATATAATTCTGTATATGATAATGACTTCCTTTGGAAATGGCTGATTGTAAAAGTGTGAATGTACCTGTTAAAAGCTCCAATCTGTCTTATTTGTCAGCCTTATGATTCATTTCTCTCCTAGACTGAGGATCATCATTTGTACCGTACTTCATATTCAATGTTCTCTGTTGCTGATCGTAGCTTCTATTGTTCGTGCTGGATCATTTTGGGATAATTTCCCTACTGAGATAATTGATCTTATCTGCTTCTGTTTTTTTTATGTTCAATTTCTGGAATGACAGGCCATCATTAACAGCACCGTCACCCCCAACATGACCTTCACCAAAACCTCCCAAAAGTTTGGCCAGTGGGCCGACAGCCGGGCCAACACGGTCTACGGCCTGGGCTTCTCTACGGAGCAGCAGCTGCAGCAGGTCAGCAGCACTAAAACCCAGAGAGACACTGACTTCAAAGGTGTCATCCTCACTTGACAGGCAAATCATTAACAAATTACTAATATCAAAAAATTGGAATAAAATTGAACTGTAGGAATATCACTTACAATGTAAGTAGCGCCATTGTTTTTAAGGATTTTGCTTCTGAATCAGCAGGGATTTGTTGTTTTCTCACAAACTTTCTATTCACACAGTTAATGGACTTTTATTCTCAGCTTTCCTCACCAAGCTGTTTTATTATATTTTTTCAAATAGTGTTTTTGGATATGCTTTCCTGACTTTGATCTCCCCAGTGGAGAGAACAGACCATTTTGACCCAGTAAACATGCTACATTTTTGCTATTCTACAGTGACTGGACGAAGCTTTAGCATTATGGAATCATTTTTTCAAAGATTTCAAAATCTGCATTGGGGGAACATCTGTGGCACACATTTTTAGTTCCTTGACAGCTGTAGCTGATATCCAGAGGGAGGAGAATAAGCTGCACTTTCTGCATTTCTGACATTAGAAGCGGAATGATAAATACAACAACTATTGCTCTGATCCTAGAATGAATCTGCTGGGAGAAAAGCTAGGGTCTGAGAGTGCAAAGGAGGAAAAAAAAAATACATTTTCAATCAACCAACATTGTCCTATACATGTATGAAGCTGTTGTTTGTTATCGTGGGTCTTCAGAGTGACTCTGCTGTTTTTCTCCAAACCCTCGTGCAGTTTGCAGATCAGTTTAAGGAGGTGAGGGAGGCGGCACGCCTAGCCAGGGAAAAATCCCAGGAGAGGTTCGAACTATCCAACCCTGGACTCAACATCACCGCCCCTCAGGTAAAGAACACAGGTGTTCAGCAAGCAGCTCCTTATTTTGGTTGATTTAGAGCTTGAGCTCGACTTTTGGCAGAGCTATGAAAAACTCTCAGTCATCCAAGTCATGGTTATCCAAGACCCAAGTATCAATGTGAATGTACACTTGGTAGGTCTTTATGCTTGTGATTTGTTTGCGATAAACAGAAGATAACTGAAAAAAACTGCACAAACTGAAGATTCATCACGAAACCCTGAATCATGACTGACAGGTGATCACTCAAAGGTGCAGCGCACAGAGACAAACTGAGGAAAAACAGGAGATCAGAACAGCCTAATTAAATACAGTGTAAATTAATTCAGTGTTATGACACACACACACACACACACAGTTAACATAGTCACATATTTGGTAATAAACACGGAAAAATAATGATAGCAAAAACAAGATAAGGTACATGAAAACATTACCAAGTACACATCCTGATATCAAACACTATCCCTGTTTACTTCAGTGTCCTGCTCAAGGGCACATTAGTCACACTGCAGCCATATCTGATCGAACAGGTAATCTGTGAAATCAGATGAGTCCGTGTTTGTTTGTGATGACCATTTTAAGGACGTATTAAACCCATACGGCTGTGATTTATAGCAGCAGAATGTGGGTGTAGTTTGAACCCAGTCAATTTACTACAGTTAATTTGTCCAGTTGCCTTTTATACAAATGCATTTTTTAAACTTACTGTATCTGAAATGAATCTATAAGAAACCCGATTTTTTCCCTGTGGGTGTAAGGCGATTGACAGGAAACAGATGGTAACGTAATATAAACATTGGCAAGGATTGTTACCATTAATTATTATATGCTAGCAAATGAAATCCAAGGACATTCCTTTTCAAAATTCAACTGATTTCAACAACATCTTTCTGAGAATAGTAAAAAGAACAGAAATAACATCTCAAGTCTCATTTCAAGCTTTAACAATTTTTATTTCGACTTTTTTTTCTCTGTGTAACTTCCACTTGAGCTCCCATTGATTTATGGCACTACAAGTCTCAGATTTCAGTCGACTGTAAGACCAAATCAGGTGGAAAGAAAATCAAATCCTTAGTGAGTAACATCACCATGTCTGCCTGGATCCAGAAGAGGCTCGAACGATTGTCTTATTTGATGGCCAATTAATGTTGAGAATGCTAGTATTTTTAGAATTTATGTTTTTGTGTGTTTAGTGTCAAACACGTGACCTGCAGATCAGTGCAGGATAGTGTTTGTAACCCTCGGGTCAGTACAACGGAGAGCAGAGAAAACATAACAAAGGAGCAGCTTTGCACCACACTGCTGTAAAGTTCTTTTATTATATTTATATATATATATAACCGTGTAGGATTAGATGGATCCCCATCTGGCCGCTCCATTATTTCCCCATTTCTTAAGTCCATTAAAAGATTTCATGCATGAAAAATGGAGACTTAAAAAGGGACTTGGCTCTGAAGGTGTTTGGTGAGACAGTAATGGCTGGGACTGAAGGAAAGAAGAATGAAGGATGAGGAGAATGGAGAGAGGCTGATTCATCTATTATGGAAGGCAATCTTGGCTACTGAAAGGCCAGTGGCCAACTTTTAGCCTGCCAGCTTCTGTGATTTTTTTTGGCAGATGTTTTAGCTCTGTGGTTCAGCGGAAACATTTGCTCACGGTGGGAACTTTTCTTTCCTCACATAAGCGGCTTCGAATGTTTATTTGTAACAGTGACGTAACAGATGAGAATGCTTTGTTTATTGTCTACAACAATAGCAAGGTGCCCGCACCGCATATGGAAGACGTGAGGACGAGCCAAGACTTTGGAAAGCTGCGAGGCGTTCTGCTTAGCAAGAAGTTTGGTCGTTCGGGTGTCTGTTTGGTTGTTGTAGCAACATGGATTACAACCAAATTTCTGGTCTATGTAAACCGTGACAAGGAGGCACAGATCAGGGCGGAGAGATTGCAGAGTCACGCTGCCAGCCTTGACCTCAGCGCTGACACAGCCCGCTGAGAGTTATTTTGTCTGCAGTCTGTTTATTCAGGAAGGTTTAGAGAAAATGCAACCAAAGAACATGAATACTAAAGACTCAATAAAATGAGACACAGGTTCAATAACATTTCATCAAGCTGACATTTTAAATAAATAGTGTCTTTGAAAAGCGTGGAAGTAAGGGGAGAAACAAAAGTAACACCAAAGCTAGAACATGTGTCAAATGCTGTCTTTAGATATTATTATTATTTCTGAATGGATTTACACACACTCACACACACACGCATAGCATTCACTTTGTCGCAAATAAGAAAATAATTGTCTCTATTAACTATAGTGCAACTCCACTCAGGTGTGAGGTCATGCTCAGTTACAGAACAGCATGCAGTGGTGTTACATAGTGTCACCATGGCAACTAGAGATCTAGAAAAACAACTTCCTTTTGCCTGCACACACGCACAGATATTGACTTTCTATCTATCCGCTTGGACACGTGGTCATGCATACACTCGTGCTTACTAAATTGGTCAGCCATGCCTGTTACACACGTACAGACGTGCACACACACTGACAGAAGCAAGAGCATCACCTGGTTAAGCTGCAGTCAGCATCAGCAGATTTCAGATATGGTAGAAGCCATTGATTGGATACAGAGCTGCTGAAGGTTGTGGCTATTATCACCACCATGCTCTCTAAACTCTCTACTGCGCTTGACAAAATTACAGCATGTTTTGCTTGCAAGGTAGAACCAGAGGGAACAGGTACTGGGGTGAAATGTAGGGATTAAATCTATTCGTGTTATGGCTGCGCTGAGTAAATTACAACTAAATAGATGAGCCAAACTTTCTCTTTTTGGTATTTTATAAAAGTCACGACTGCGATAATTTATTTTTCCAAAAGATACTCGAAAGAGGAATTGATCATAAAGAGTAATCGTCAGTTCAGTGAGGTTTTCTACAAACTGTGAGGCAAACCAATAACGCAAACAACGGCTAATCTATTGCAGGCGGGAGTTTAAGTGTACAAATATTTCCAGCATTGCATCGAAAACACAAATAACTGCAAAGCTTGAATGAAAACTTTTTAATGCAATTTTCAGGCTAGGAAATGTTGGCCTCAAGCCTACAGAGAAAGTCAAAAAGTATGAGAAACTGAAGTTTTAACAAAGCCACATGCCAAGAAAAACACATAAAGCAGTGGAAACAGCAACTTCACATCATAGCAGGCTGACGAGAAGCAGTTTGCTGTTGGTTTACACCGTCCAAAAATGAGTGGATCGGGGGGGGAAGTTGTGACGAATGTTGTGTTTTCCTCTTTTTTATATATAGCTGCGGGGTTTACATCACTATAACGGCGAGCCGGAATCAGCCCTGATCAGTGGAGTATTGCGGAGCTTTAGCTTTGTAACCTAAGGCTCTACGGACTGATTGTTCTGTCTGTGTGTGCAGAAGGCAGCAGGGGATCTGCATACTAAGCTTCGGCTTCCAGGCTTATTTGCACAGCTCTGAGATAGGAAGAGGAGGAGATGGTGAAGTTCAATCAGCTAAAAATGAAAAATAATAAACAGAACAATAAACTAAGCATGAAAACTTAAGAACCTATTGACGGATGCAGTGAGTGATTTACATACACGCCTGCGTTCTTCCTTATAATTAAGTGGAGCAGCTATCATTTCAGGAAAAGAAGCTGATTTGGCAGAAAAGGGTTTTATACTTGACTTAAGTGGAAATTATTGCAAAGAGGATCTGATAAAACCTGCTGGAAATAGATTTTTTTTAAATCAACAGTGACTTTATGACACCTATATTTGCACGTTCTGCTATACACAAAGCATCAGTGTGTTCCTGCCACTCAATGTTACTGCCTCCACACCACCAGGAAGCACCAAAATTACAGTGTTTGACAGGCTGGCAAAACACCACTTGATGTACGTGAGCAGAGGAGGCAAATTCATCAGCATCCTCTAAAATCCTATTTTTAATGCAAACGATTTCTTATTTTTGGGGTAATTGACTTAAAGCCTGTGCCAGAAATGTGTCTCACCAATATTTTACACCGCCGCTCACCTTTGAAAGCATCTAAATAAGGTATGTTTGTGTGTATGGAGGGTTGAGAGCATTAGAGGAAGCCTAAGCATGTTACTCAGTCCGCTGTATGGAGACATGAATAAATGAAGCAGGTTTGGGGTCTCAGTGAAACACAGAGTGTAGAAACACGAGCTTTATACTGTACAGCTTAGAGCAAATGGACTGATGCACAGATAAATAAGTAAACAGTGTGGATGTGCTCAGATGAACGGCAGTGCAGAGACATTGGGCTGAGAGGAGTTTAAATATTTAAAGTGGTCGTTTTTGGGACGCGATTTGATTGCCATGTGCAGCATCTCTCAGGAACCCGTAAGGAACCTTAAGTCGCTTCTTTGGAATTTTTCTGCATTCAAGCGAAAATGCCGAATCTAACAACACGATACACACAAACACACCCACAGAAAACATAACGAGAGCACACGGTGGATTTAACAGGTAGTCACGAGCGTGCTTGAAAATGAAACTCGTCTTTATGAGGGGAAGTGTTCATTTCCTAGGCATTACCTTTCAATCTAATTGGGTTTTTATAAATGTGACCATTCTCAAAAAACACTGAAATGTGATGAAATGAAGTGCAAAAGCGTTATCTTTCTGACATTTAATGACTTTAATGGCTTTAATGATGTAATTATTTTCTCCTCTCTTTCATTGTCTCCCACCTCCTGATGCATCATGGGACATATTCATCGCTATCAGCTCTCCCAGGTGTGTGAACTGTCTGTGATCCTCTCTTCGCACACACCCACATACACACCACAACTAACTCCCTCTGGTTTTTCGGTTGCATGGACTGTTGCGCCTTGTAATTCATCTGTGGTGTGATCAAAGTTGAGTTCAGAGCACAGTTGGTGCTCGCAGCAAAGGTGTAAAGCTTTGTTAACCATGGCAACAACAAAACCGACAATTAAATCACAATATCATGGCAGCACAAGAACATGTTCAATTCATCAGCTCTTGTCTGTATTTACATCATTAGCGTGTCGAAAACTTTCAGATCCACAAAACAAGAACAATTAGAACGGATCAGACGTTAACGTGCCGCAGAATGATACAGCAACACCTCGGGAAAGCGTCCCAATAAACCCTCGTGTTTTTTAAGATTCAGTTTCTGGCATTAGTCCATCCCGTTCAGTGGATTCAGTGTTCATGGTGAAGATGAAATGCGAATGAAGCGGAGGTGGACCACACCAGCTGTTAGGATGCCCACTCAACCCCGAGGAAAGCGAAGGTGTTCCATTGGGCCGCAGCTTGATTCTGTCAGGGGAAAACTGCTCGACGTCAGAATGCATGCAGGGCGTGTTCAGAGAAAAGTGAGAGGAAACTCATTTGTCTTTGTGGTTCAATACGCTCATTCATCACTTCAGGACGAGTTTGTACATGGAGGGCTGAGATTGAGGCTTTTGAGACAGAGCTGTGTTGCCGCGTGTTAAATCTTCCAGCTTCCATGTTTTCAGCCTCATTCATACAGACTTTACTGTTCTTTCAAATATTAACTGGACTGCATTTCTAAAGTGCTTTTCTAGTCCGCAGACCTCTCAAAGCGATTTGTAATGTTTGCCTCACATTCACCGATTCGCACACCAACAGCCGCGGTAACAACGCAAGACCTACAATTTGTTTAGCAGTAAGCGTACAAAATGAACTCATGTTTATTGTGTTTTGTTGATTTGTTTTGGGGGGGTTGCTTACAGGAGCTGTCAGATGAGTGTCACTCTCCACTGCTGCTGACGGTCAACGGTCCCGGGGAGGAAAAATTGTTTCGAAGTAAAAGCGCCGAAGTAGAGCTGACAGCAGAGAAGGAGAAGGTCAAGAAGATGTTGTCAGAAGGGTAATGCTGCTGTTTTTTGATTACATTCTCCACAAGCTTTCATATCTTCTGCGAGGTGAGCAGAAATGGCACATCTTCGTTTTACAACATGTAGTACAGTGAAAGTAACATGAAATATCCATAAAAGTGAGCATAGTACTCCAGTAAATATGCTTAGTTGCTCTGTATTCTAACACTCCGTAGTGCTGCTGTTTTTTTGACTCTCCATCTCTTACACATAAAAAATTTACCTCTATACTAAGAGGTTGGCATAGTAACAGCAACATCTGCACAAACAATCAATGTTCAATCTGAACTTCACGAGATTGGTTGACATCTGTGTTGCCTGACTGAAATGAATTCGGACTGCTGACCTTCCCACAATTCTCTGCAAAATGTTAGAACAAAATTTACCATTGGTAATTTAGCCAACCAATTTGTGCTTTTCCTGCGCTCAAAACGGCAAAAAATGACCCAGCAAATGCGAACTGAGTCGGAGGAGGCTTAGAGAAACCCATAATATGCTGTGCGTGTATATTTTAGTGGCTCTTTTTATTTGTTTTGTTTTGCTATGCTGTAAAGGTTATGTCAACTTTATATTATGCAACTCGCTTTACTTGCAGTTGGTCTTATATAATCCTTTTTTTAAATGCTAATAACCCTGGACATCACTTCTAGCTGATCACATCTACTGTGTGTGCCTGTGGGTGTTTGTGTATGGGAACACGCTGACACACTATGTGATGTAGCACCGTGACCACTTGAATGTGAAAAGCCAAAGTAATGTTAAATTGTGTGAAGTGTTGTGTTGTGCTGCGAAAGCTTGCCTAGACCTTGATACTGCAATTACACAATGTGTTACGTACACTTGGACAAAGGTGGAATCCTGTGAATTCCAACAAATCAAATTTTTTGCCTTGGTGACTGCAAGGACAAATAACGGCATTATTATGGCGTGAGAGAAGCTCAAGATGGTCAGCTTTCATTTCCATAATTGAGCTATTTGCTGTAAGAACATGAATCTGGGATTTTCACGCAAGTAGCAGCTGTAATAGCTGTCACAGTTTTTATAATGTAATAATAATATTTCATGAATAAGGATTCATGATTATGGGGTGCTCAGAATTAACCCCAAATACAATTAAACCGGAGCTGTATATAGACGGCAGGCCGGATTTGGTTTACAAACAATTGCTGTTGCCATCAAACCAGGGAGTCGAGGTTGCGCGCACACACACACACACACACATACACAGCAGCTGATGGGGTTTTATTTTAAAAGAGAACTGCCTTGTATGAAAAAAAACACCTCGTACAAGGAAAATGAAAAATTGCTGTTTGTCTTCTGAGGGAATGTTGAAACTGTGTGTTTGTGGTGTTAAACCCTCACCGCGCTGCTCTCCTTTTAGTTTAAAATACAGTGTGACTTCCACCAAGGGTTTCACCTCCCCACTGGCTGAGACTTTGTCACTTCTCCCGTTTAATTGCAATCTGGACTCTGTGTAAAAAATCAAACTTAAATTGGAAAAACTGCCTTTAGTAATAAACCAGCAGTCCTTCCCAAACAGACTGGACTCACCCAGCATCATGGGGGGTGGGGGTTCAGACATGAAGCTTCCCATCATGTTATGGCTCCCACAAGATTTTCTTGTTGGCACAGAGTTTAAGGTCCCGTCAGCCAAGGGGCAGATGGAAAGCTGAATCGTTGATAACGTCCTTCCAACTGATGTCCTGTGCCATTCTAGTGTGACAGCCAACAAGAAATGTTCTGTTCCTGGTGCCAAAGATGCTTGAAGACCTTATGTTTGGTACTAAATGGGGGACTACTTTACCTAGAACTATCCTGCCTAGACACTAATTGGGTCCTTCAGAGAGTTTCACAGTCCTACCATGTGTGAAGCTCCCTGAAGATTATGGAAATGATGTAATTCTGACTTTCCCTTTCCCAGTGAACGGCACTCAAGAGCAGGATGGTTTCTACTCCTGTTGTAAGAGTGTTATGTTTAATTTCCTTGGCATGTAGGACTTTATGACCAGATACAGCTTTGTTCAAGTAGAGACCCACCTATAGATGCTATGTTAAACCAGCCAGCATTTAGATTCAATTTTACAAGTTCCTGAGTTTGAAAAAAAAAAATGTTCTCTCGTCTCTGTCGGTGTAAAGATACAGATAAAGTACAGGAAATATAAAAGAAAGTGTGAAAAACACGCTGTGATACAGGAGGATGCTCCCTTGGTCTGCAGATCGCTCGCTCTTTCTCTCTCTCTCTCTCTCTCTCTCTCTCTCTCTCTCTCTCTCTCTGTCTCTGCGATCTATTTAGTGTTCACAACAGGAAATTGTACAAAAAATGTAGTCTGAGTCATAACCAAAGGCTTTTTCTTTGCTTGCTGTTTTCAGTCGGTGTGTGTGTCTGTGTGTGTGTGTTAGTGTAGCCATCACCATACACTAGTTGAGGCCTGACTCACACTGCGTTTCTGCTTGTAATTACCATCTTTATGGCAGCCATTATTGATCTGTCAGCCCACTATCTGAGCCCAGGAAGCAGTGCCTGCTGTGTCCTCTGGTGTAGGCATGAAATTAAAATGTTTCCCCAATCATTGTATTAATCATTTTAATTTAATTTAATTCCATTTAACCGATCAATGCATATAATTGGGCTGTTTTCACTTTTGCATCAATTCACACTTCTAGCGGCCAGTAAAAGGACATTTCAAGTGTGGGATGTATGTATTTACTGCAGTGAATTCCACACGTCTCACCTCCTGTCAAAATCTTATCTCTGCAGCCATTTGATCTGCTTTATTTTGTGGGAAGTGTTATGTTGCAGAATTGTTAGAGCCTCTGCATGAGGCTCAAACAGACATCCTTCCTCTTTTTGTGTGTGTGACAGGCGCAAGTGGAAAGTGTCAAAGTACATTAAGTAGTAAAGTAGTGTATACTAGTATAGTTTGAAGTGTCGGTACTTCACTTGACTTATTCCATTTTGGTACGAGTGCATTTTGCTCTAATTTCTGCTTTTTGTTGCTAAGTTCTGCTCTAGCTGTTTGGTATTGCACAGTGGACTATTTTAATTGGTCCCTTAATTGCTAAACAGATTTCATGAAAAATAAGTAATAAATAAAATCTATTTTTTAATGAAATCATATTTAAAAATCAAATCAAAATAACTCTTTATTAGTGAGTGGTCTAAATAAGAAATCGGTATTGGCGCACACAGTAGTGCGATTGCAGGATAGGAAACGTGGTTTTAGTCCATGCGGGCTGCTGACATTTAATTACAACATTCTGTTTGCTCCTGACAAAGCTCTCTATCATGACAGCAGTAGGCACAGACTCACACAGCTCTTTTCACGCCTCACAGCTGACACATTTTACAGCGTCAGAGTCTTTTTACATGAACATCACATTCAACCACTTCACGTTTTGTTGCTCTATTGGTTCCATCCTAATAAATGTCTGCAGAATACAAATACAAAAGTTTGCTTCATTATCTGACAGTGCTTTGTTCTGCATTTCAGCATCAATCAGCTATATAATCATTCCAGTTTAGTCTGATTAGTCATCTTACTTTTACTCTTACTTGCCACCAACACACAGCACTGTACGCTGTTCTCTCTCTCTCTCTCTCTCTCTCAGTTCAGTGTGTGAGATAAACTTGGAAGCTGAGCTCTTCACCCTCCAGGACAGCAATGCCAAGCTGGTGGCGGCATTGCAGGAGGCCAACAGCGGCGTGGAGCAGTGGAAGAAACAGCTGGCCGAGTACCAGGAGGAGACGGACCGCCTGCGAGACCAGGTGACCGACTCCTGTGTGTATGTTTACTACTAGTTTAAAGCTTGTGCTTGTCTTGGGATCTACTGGTTTGTCAGGAGGTTTGACACTTTTGTCTCCCCTCAGCTGTTCATGTAGTGACTGCGGTAAATCAACATGCAAAGAACTTGTGAAAAAAGTGATATTTTATAGGGTATCACAAATAATCTATCATACTTAACATGGACAGTCTTTCTCTCTCTTTCTCCTTATTTGACCTTTGTCAGTATAAGTACATGCAGTACATGCATCAGGGCTCAAATTTTGAACCAAACCCAAAATTATAACCTTAGAGTAAAGTCCTAGAGGTTAATAGATGGCTGGGAGAAATGTAAAGAAGATGCAGGTAACTGTGACTGTTCTTATTATTAATCTCTAAGAAATATTGTTGGGCTTGTAGATTCAACTCAAATCATCAAACCTGTATAGATGTGCTTATTTAAGTATGAATAGTTTTTGACCAAGACAGGAAACCACCAACTCATATCTGTTGTCGGTGATACTGCAGAAATACTTTGACATTTTCCCTCTACCCCCCCCC
>OMNV01007784.1:0-26466 GCA_900303265.1 Brotula barbata | reverse complement strand
ATAGCTAGATGTGGGTTTTGCTTTATTCATTCATCAAGGAAATACCACGCCAAACCCCCCTCCTCCAGACTTGGTATATTCCAAACTGCAGATGCATTTTTCATCCGCACCTCCTTGGGATATTTCTGTTGACAGGCTCCCTTGATAATCGCCAGGCCAGAACACAGATATTTCATCTTTAATTTAGACAGACAAAATGATGCCTTTGGTCAGTTGAAATGAGGCCTCTCAAAGCCAACGAAATAAGAGCGGTCTGCAATTCAACAATTATCAAGAGTGACAGATAAATGGCACTTAATTTGTAGCCTGTATTTCATTTCTATCAATTTAGAGAGATACAGGTGAAGGTTAATGTCTCATACATGCACACAACACAGCAAAGTCAACCAGGTGGCTGGAAGTGGAGCAGGCCTCCAGGGTTTGGCAGGAAGGGTATCTGAGGGGGGCAGGGAAGATTTTTTTTTTTCTGGGCACAGGACACCCTATACTGCACACACTCCTCCCTAACTCTGACCCAGTTAGAAAGAAAGATAAATCATCATCAGAGGAGGAGGTGGCCGTCTGTCTCTAGCTGTCACAATATTGTTATCAGTCATGTTTGTGTTCCTCCACAGTAAAAAAAAAAAAAGGCAAAGCAAATTTGCTGGTGTGATGTTGAGGCTTGTTCCATTTTCATGTCAGGCAACACTATGGATGGACGGTGTTGGTGGTTGCATGTGTTGGATGCAGCATATTGAATTTCTCTGCTGGCTATGTGGACAGCTTTTTATCTATTGACGTGACAGGCAGAAACCATCATACACAGACAAACAAAAGGACGTCCCACTGCCAAATGTCTGCCATTTAACAGATCCTGAGATCGTATTCACGCGTATGTGTAAAGACTTCGAAGGTGCATTTTTCATCTATTGAACTTACAGTAGGTTTGTTTGCTGATGTTCCTCTTTGACAAACACATATTTTCACTGTGGCATGCCAGAACTGTTTTTAAATTGAGTGAAACTTTGTAGGGCTGCCTGAGTGGAATATGGAGAATAGTGAAGAGATAGAGATGTGATAGGTATATCGTTTGCACTTTTCTGTCTGCGTTTGCATTGATGTCTTATTCAGCTCGTTCTTTGTGGATGTATGCAGTAGACCACCAATTAAGTCATCTCTTATCCATCTTAAGACCAAAAATAACTCAGAGGCCTCTTACAATTGTTTTTCCTCGTGTAAGGGTATTTCTGCAGGGTTCACTGACATGGAGATACGTACATATACAGAGTGGATAGGCTGGGCATGATTCCTTTGG
Source organism: Brotula barbata (assembly GCA_900303265.1). NCBI lineage: Eukaryota > Metazoa > Chordata > Actinopteri > Ophidiiformes > Ophidiidae > Brotula > Brotula barbata. The sequence goes on along the minus strand of OMNV01007784.1, from coordinate 25,172 downwards.
GAGCATGTGGACTCCAAACGGCCCCACCCCCCTTCCCCCAGCAGGCAGTTTTCTGAAGCTCGCCTTGGATGTTGGGCGGTATAGCTTGGTGTGGAGTCTTTGAAATTGCCTGGAGAGGAGATGTGAAGGGGGCCAAAGGGAAATGAAGAGATATGAGGAGGAAGTCCGCTCCCTCCTCACATATTCACATTTTACAACATTTCCAGCATGACAAGAACCGACGTTAGAATGTATGGGCTCTCTGCCACCCTCTTTAGATGTCTTTGTGGTGGTCGAAGTCCTCAAATTTGCTCAAGCGAAGGAGCAAAATGAACGACAAGCTGCTTAAAATGCTTAAACTGATCTGCAAATGTATTTTGATTATATTGATTTAAGTAATGTAAACAGGATAAGCTTGGCTTGATGATCAGAACATTTCCTAAACGGTATAGAAACATGTCAAAGCCAGTGTGGAATTTCCAAAATAATTACAACATACAACAATACAACAGTCACGGTCAATACACTTAAATGTTTAGTATAAGATGAGCTACAGTTATTAAGAAATCCTGTAAACAATAGGGACATGATCATATTGTCTGAAGCAGATTCATCCCTGTGCAAGCAAACGTACATAGTGTTTTGTTTGTGATAAACAAGGCCCCATGGGAATCGAACCAACAACCCTGGCAGTGTTCCTGCTTTGCTCTAAACGTGAAGCCTGGGAGCCATGAAAGATACGTTAAACCGGAAATCACATGATGCAAGTACTTCAGTGGCTGAAAGGCTCATTTAGGCAAAGAGTTGCATCACTTTTCCTCTAACATGCTGAGCACACAAAAAAAGGTCAGATCGGACTTTTTCATACATTTTCATAAGGTGAAATCCCTCCAGCAATTAAAAAGGAGTTTAGAAAATGTGAGTGACTCGTGGGATTAAAGTTATTTTTTCTGGTGTGTGTTTATATGTGTGTATTGGAGGTGAACACTCCAGGAAAGCGTTGATAGATGCTGATAAAAACACTCTGGCCTTTATCAGCCCTGATAATCACTTTGTGTGAGTGCGCACGCGTATGAATGTGTGTAGTTGTGTGTGTGGGTGGATAAAGAGCGACTCTGTTGATTCTTTTTTCCATCAGTAGTAATCATTACGTGTGCTTGACTGAATGCCTCATTTGTAAATACATCATGCTTAATTTTTACTTGTTTTCAGAGTATCAAGTGTTTGTCTGTAAAAACATCTCAAAGCTTATTGAACAAAATTAATTCCTAGTGTGTAATTCCCATTATAAAATGAAACAAAATTCCTGATTTTATTTTTAGTTGATCACCATTTGCCCATTTCCACATTTTACATGAGGAAATTTTTATCAAACTTCAACTGAAATTTCAGCTGTAGATGATCAGCTATCAGCTATGATTGTGAAACTAAAGCAGAGCTGTTCTATATTTTAAAGAGAACTTTGCTGTCTCAACTGTCAGTGACATCAGGAATGTATAACAAAAAGAATTGTTTAACTGTCAGTTTGTGTGTGTGTGTGTATGTGTTCCAGGTGGCAGATCTGGAAGCCCAGCTTGGTCATCCTGCTGCCGATCAAAGTGGCAGAGAGGAGCTGAGTCGATCGCTGGAGGAACTTGAGGCTCTGCTGAGTGCCAAAGACCAGGTAAGCCGTCAGATCCCCTCTCCGCCCTGCAAAACCTTCAGCAGTGCTCGGTACGAAGACTGTGAAAGCTGATGTTGTGTCTCTAAGACAGTGATTTATCCTGAAAAACCTAAAATAAACTGGCCGGTGTTTGAGTGAAATCTGAAATAGTTTTAAAGGTATTCTCCTGCAGACCATGCATGATTTATGTTTCAGCCCCACATTGCCATCTGGTGGATATGGTAATTTTGTCCTCTAGATTGACAAAGCACATAATGAGGTAGCCGATTTATAAAACCGTAAGCAGCTGCTTGAAATGCCTGAGAGACAACACAGATGACTGGAGTCGTCAGGTGGGACCACAGCTTCAGTGGGTTGATAATGACACTCTGTGTCTGCTGGATGTGCAGGTAGACAATAGCTTGACTACTTGCATCTTTGATAGGCCTCCAGTCAAATTATGTGAGAGCTTTATCTGCCCCCGCTGCTCTCCCAAGACACCGATAATCAGGGCCTCTCAGAGTATCAAAGTAGAAGAGCCACAATTCACTGTCAAATTAAGTGAAGTGTCCGTTTGGAACCAGTGATTTTAATCAGCCCTTTACGGTTCAATGATAAAAAGTAATTGCTTAAAATGGTCAAAGATTCAAGTGGGTAGAGTTTGAATTTGACATTCCTGTAGAGCCTGGATCTGGAGGGCTTTTCCCTTCGTCTGTAACATTGCGAGGTAAGGCTTTTTTTGTTGTTGTTTGGTTGTTTGTCTTGGGTGGGGAGATGGTTTAGCTTATTTATACTTTGGCTATTTCAAAAATGAGTGAAAAGATTGGAACAACAAAAAATATGCATACACATCCCAAGGTGTGGATGAGGGTCTGGATCTGTTGGACTGAAATATGTTTTCAGACCTGGGTCACGTATAGAATGAGTATGAAGTATGCAAATGTCTGATATATCTGCATGGTCATCGACAGCTGCCCTCTACATTTTTCCTGAAATCATCAAATGCATATGTCTGATCGAAATGTCTCACAGATTTCAAGCCAGCTTTAATTTGAATTTTTACATTGCTATGGTATCATTTTCGGGGGAAAGTTACTGTCCATCTAATGTATGCTGGGCACACTCGGCAAAGCCATTTTCCCTGGATAAATCAGAAGGATATTAAATGTAATGAAAGCAGCCTCCTTCTGCCTCATTACCATAACTATGTCTGTCTCACCATCGAAAACAAGATCCATTCACAGCAACGGGAGTCGTGCAAGGTTAAGGCGGCACTCCCTCTGTGTACCAAACATCCACCTCTCCCCTGTGCCAATGTCAAGGTGTCCCACATCGTATCAACACCCAGTGGAGCTGCAGTCTTACCCCCATTTCTTACACTCTTTCCCCACCGCTTTCGTCTGTGCACCCTTGGGCGTGTTGGTCTTAAAACGAGGAGTGGTCAGGCAAATTGTTGGCGCATCGCTATCGTGGAGCAGCAGACGGTGCTTGCGTTTAAATCAACCCAAACCACGTCTCAGTGCAAGAGCGCACAAGCAAATCTGTTTCCTTGGCAGAGAATCTGTCCATCCTGTAAGACCAAGTCTAGTCTCCGCTATGTAAATAGCAATGAACCACAGCCCAAAACACACCTCTGAGTAATCAGGAGTCTACATACTCCTCCTTTGAGCCCTGCCGTAGGTCGTCTAAGTGTTAGATAAGTGACTCAGCTTCTTCTGGGATTGTAGGACTGGACCAGGAGCAGGGGGGAGTACTTTGAAAACTGTTGGCAGAATGACATGAGTGCTGTGTTTGTGATAAACGGTGATGGTGGGGGTCAGGGTGAATTGATTGTGGTGTTGTGACTCATTTTAATTTTCCTGTCTTTTAAAGGAAATTCACAATCTTCAGAGCAAGAAAACTGATGTTGGTGAGCTAGAGAAGGAGAGGGAGGAGGCCACGGAGAGACTCCAGGTCCGCTGAGTCTTTCTCTCTTTCTTTGTGTCTTAACCAAACACTCTGCTAATATTAATTAAATCGCTGGTATAGTAGAAACAGCATTGGACCGTGTATACTGGAATGACGGCAGCTAGTGGTGTAAATATTTAGGCCCAAGACGATTTGATTTGATTGTTTGGATAATTCAATGCAAATTTGAAAAACTTCACTGCGTTTACAAATAGGACCGTGGAAACTTAATTACTCACTATAAGTGCAGGACAAAGAATATAAGAGTTTTAAGGAGGGTTATGCTTTAAGGAGATATGTTTATATTTGTTTCATCTATTATTAAAGATGTTCTGCTCGATGCAGTTGAATCACCAGTGAAAATGCCTCTTTTCATCTGTAGTAGCAGCACAAAAGCAAATCACTACAGGGGAACTGAGGACAAGGAAACAAGCTGGACTGAATATCTGCACAAATGCAGGAGATCATACCTGATGCATATTGCATAGCCTTTTGATTTGCCAATCTATCATTTTTAGAAGTGATGTCAGTTATAAATTATGTATATTAGCATTTGACCTTTTGTGTCCTAGTGTCTAAAACGGTTTATTGGTGCACTGAGTGTACATAACAGCACACTGGAATGAACCTGATAGCTGCCACACAAGGAAGAGAGAATTTAAAACTATTTTAGAAATGGTAGAATTGTTGTTTGACATGCCTCCACATGTGGACCTAATCTGCCTAAGTGCTTTAAAGCAAGTTGCTTTACCTCTGCCTGCGCCACTGCTGTTGCAATATATTCATAATACATCAGGCAGTGAATACTTGCATGCACTGTACATACACTGCACTAAACTGTTCTTCCCATCAGCTAATTCACTTTGCATATATTGTTACCATTTGTTAGGAGCGCCAAAAATTTGCTGATGTAGGAAAGTGGGAAATAATGAAAAGTAAACATATTACAGGAACAACTGTACTACTCAGTTTATTAACAGTTGCATGTGTCTGCAGGAACTGGAGGCCCGAAACTCAGAGCTGGAGGATCGGGTTCAGAGCGCTGAAAAGACACTGCTTTCCAGCCAGGAGGAGCAGGAGCATGCGGAGGTTGAGGTCCGCCGTATAATAGAGGTCCTGGACATCAAAATTGGAGACCTGAACGACCTTAGACAGAGTCTAGCAAAACTCATAGACAAATAACCACTGCTGCATTTAGGGCCTCATCTCAACAGTCAGCACTGGTCTCCTCCATTTGGCTTTGATTTGGCTTTTCCCGATGAAATGGCAGAGTTTACCTCCACAGATCTGTTTTTAAGATCGGTGCAGATAAACGGAAGGGGGTAGAAACCTCTTCACGTGCGCCATATGTCATAAAATAAGTATGATGACAATGATGCGCTGCTGCTACCTCCACCCACTCAGAAGGTTGTTTTGACAGCTTGAGCATCATTTGCTCATTTTGAAAGAGCGCCCCCTGTCTGTTTTTCCGCACCTAAGGCAGTCCAGCAGATTTCCCTCAAAATCTCACCAGGTGCAAGAGGACATCATGCATTTGTTCTGTTTAGTGAGTTCATTAATGCTATAAAATTGGCACGAAAAGTCTTTTGTAGGAGTTTCAGTAAATGAATTCTAGCTATTCTGCGAAAGATGAATTCCATTTTTCTTCTTCTTTCCAATCTACACATCTTTATTATAACTCCAATGTATTAATTATGCTCCTTACTGAGATAAGGAAAAATTATTAATTCCACACAGCTCCTGTGTGAATATTGCTTTTTCCTCATGGTTTGTAAAATCAATCACAAGACAACCTAAGTTTAATTCCTGCTTTTGCACAATAACAATGTTGGGTCAGATTTGGTGGCATCCTGTCTGTAACACTATGGGGAGTTCGGTCAGAGTGAAAGACAAATGGAGGCGAGAAACCAGAAGAATTTTCAGCTTCACTTCACCATCGGCAGCTTGGATTGGCCTCACACCAGCCAGGAGTTCAGCACACTGAGTTCAGCACTCTGTGATGCAACAGTCTGCCCATTCTGTGCTCCGAGGATCCTCAGCATACTACATGTTCATCCATGTTGCACGAGGACTGCTCTTACTCTCTTTCCACCACACGCTCTATTATTCAGCTTGGGGTTACTCATAGTCAAGGTGGGAAATCACCCACAGCACAGCCAGTGATGGTGTGCCAAGTTTGGTATTGTTTACGTTTTGTCATATGCTACACTTTGTATACGTTATACTTCCTCTGTGTTACGCAACACTACATTTACCACCATAATAACTAGACAGAGGCCCAATGGAGAGCATCAGGAGCCCTGCATGAGCTCTTCTGATCCCATACCTGCCAAGCAATGTGAAGCTGTGTGTGTGTGTGTGTGTGTGTGTGTGTGTGTGTGTGTGTGTATGTGGGTGTGGGTGTGTGTATATTAAGCAGCATAAAACCTCAGACTGCTCCATTTTAAAAGCACAGCTGCAGTCATTTTAATAAATAGGTACTTTATTGTTTTGTCAGCTATCTATGTTACCATCTATTGCACAATGTCTATGTGCTTTTTTTGATTGACATGTTATTGATTTCTTTATGACAGTATTAGGTACAATTGCAGAATAGCAACAGATGGTGTGGCAACTTCCAGACTAGGGAATGAGTCTAACAAAAACCATTTCCTGTAAAGAAACCCCAAGTAATATATAAACATCTCCTGTGACAACATATAGGTTGTAAAATTTGTACCACATAATGTACTGACATGAATTACTGCATTAATTTGCTTGTTATTAATCAAATTCATCATCAAACAGTTCAGCCTAATAATGTAATGTAATGTGTGATAATGTGATGCATATGTATCTGTTAAGTGATTTTATTACATTTTCAGTTGAATGAGATTGACATTTTATCACAAGTTATTCCATTAACTTAACAGACACCAGCTGCTACAAGCAAGCCGTATTGAATTAGCAATAAAAAGTTCTGGTGTAGATGCCTGAATATAGTCAATGTAATTTTTAAATCATTCTTTCAGAAGTCTGGCATCCATTTTAAGATCAAGTGTTCTTGAGCTATGGCTTCAAATGATTCTGATATTTCCCAGTCTTTTATCAAGCATGAAGAACGTAGACACAGCCGCCCCTCAGCACAAATTTCACAGAGTTAATGTTACAAACACTTCACAACGGCCTTATCCCAACATTATTATTACACAATGTAAATACTTACTGAATAACCTCCGTAAACAAAGTGCAGGTGTCGGGGCGAAGGCCTGATTAAACCCTGACCTGGAACAACAGAAAATACTACCGGGTCTTCAAAGTGTCACTAGCTTCAATATTTCCTTATTGTTGTGTAATTGAAGACCCGTTTTAGATTAAAGAACTCCCATCTTGCATTTGTGGACCCTTGATGGGGATGGTCATGGTTTTTGTCATTTGTCTCCTTTTGTATAGCCTTTAAATTAGTCCAATCTCAGATGTATCTGTATATTATGCAATGTTACATTCAGTATATTTTATCAGGTTTCACATTGAAATAAAAAAAGCATGAGTCCACATGTAACTTATCACATTTTAAATCAAAGTTTGATAACAGCATTTGGTTAATAGATCATCACTAATTGAAGGAAAAGTGGCAGGTTGAGGAAAAGCAGATGATGCCTCAATTCTATCCAATTTTTGGGTATTCAATGGTGGATTTCTGCTTTGACATGCTGGAATAAGGCCTCTGAAAATTTGTGCAAGCTATAGAAGAATGTAGTACCAAAGATGCTTGGAGCAGTTATGCTGAATGGACTTCAACTGGAATAGACACACACAACTTGTGTATGATGGAGACACTTCTCATTTAGTTTTGAACTACTCATCACTCTGTGTCCAACATGTATATCTTTTCATTTGGAGTTGGTTATCTCAAAGAAAAATTGAGTTCAGGTTTATTTTGTGAAGTTTTCAGTCTGGTTGTTGAGGCACTGCACCAAAAGAGTTGGACTCCCTGACTTAGGAGAGTAAGTATTTGTAAAAGAGTTAAACTTAAACACAAGTTCCTTATATTTGTATACAGCTGTTTAACATTAAAAATGTCGTGCAAACTTGTGGGGGTTGTTTGGTTTTGCATTTTACAGTGGCAATCTGAGCATGTCTTCTGAAACTTGATTTACTGAACACGTGGCCAAAAACTTCACCTTCTTAGTAAATGTACAGTTTATCTGCACCAGGACTGAAAACAACCTATATATTAAGATAAGTTAACAAGTTGGTTAAATTTCTGTGATTTGTATCCCAAGAAAGCACTGTTGAATCATAGAGCTGACAAAAATTAGAACTTTCTTCCATTTATTTTAACACAAAATGGCAAGTACAGCCGATTTATTCCAAATGTCTACTTCAGCTTCTTCTTTGGGCGCAAGTTGTTGGTGTGTCCACACTTCTTCTTGCGGCAGTTGACAGCACGGGGGTGCAGACGGGCATAGCACCTTCAACACAAGAGATTAGAGGTCAAACATATGCAAGATTTAAAAGACATCGATTAAATATTATTTGGTCTTCTAAAGATTCTCAGGAGACTAAAACATTCTTTACTATTGTTAAACCTCACCACAATGTCTGTTCAGACATCTGTTAACATGATCCGATTTAAACCCAAAACTAACCCCTGTGATAAAACCACCGGCTTCCCTCATTTAATTTGAAACTTGATACAGCTAAATGTAGAGTTTAGTTGGGAAGCACATGTACATACATACAACAGAGCCACACTGAAATGTCAGTGTACCATTACATCTCATATTATTCTTCATCTTTATTTCCTCCTCGCATTTTACCACAATCTCCAAGCTGCCAAACCAGCCATTCTCTCTGTGGAACGATATCAAGTGGTGTAGGTCCATCTTAACCCACTAACAATGCTGCAATAACACAAAATGAATTTAACTGATGAATTTTATTTGGAAACTTACTTGCGGCAGATCATTTTGTCGCAGTTGTACTTCTGGGCCAGCTGTCTGAGCGAGGGCTCAATGATGCCGCCACGCAGACGCAGGACCAGATGCAGAGTGGACTCTGGACAATTAAACACATCGTCATTCACAGCCTTGTGGAAAAGGGTCCGAACTTTACTACAAGTACATACTGCACATACTGAGCATAGAACTAAGTCTAAATCAATTCAGACTGCTTCAATTTTTTTTCATATACTATATGTTTCTTGCATTCGGGAGTCAAAATGTTTTAAAAAAAACTTCAGAAACTGGAATCAAAGGGATTCTGCGGAAGACATGCATGTACGAAGCACATAATTGTCTGCAGCACACAAAACATTCCTTGGCGTGCGACAGCTGGCCGTTACCTTTCTGGATGTTGTAGTCTGACAGCGTGCGACCATCCTCCAGTTGTTTGCCAGCGAAGATCAGACGCTGCTGATCAGGAGGAATTCCTGCAAAGACAAAACTTACCGTCAGCCAAAATGCATTTGTACTTTATGATTAACATAAACTGGTGAACAAGTGGCAGGAAGTCTAACTGCAATACCAGCTGTGCCAAGTCTACAAATCAATATATGACAACTCATTTTACTAAGTAATTCTGAGCACAGTGGCTGTCTTTCAGAAATCATTTTGCTCTGAGTCATATGACAAATTGAGAATTAAAGTACAACTGAATCTCGTAATGAAAGTTAGACATCATTTTTTAATTTTTCTAAAAGAGAAGAAAAGCATGTCCTGTTGTTTACATCGTGACAAGGATCTTAGTTATGTAGGGATCCAATCTAAATCTAGCAGTGTAGTATGTTTTGTTTTTGCCAGGCGCAAGGTTTGTAGCAATTTGATGTTTCAGCGAAGCCAAATGTGGGGCATCTTTTGATTTGGTTGGGGTTGCTGGCATTCGCACAGATATCTGAGCTGGAGTAGAGCTCTGTGCTGCTGAGGCATTGGCCAGGCAATACAACTGAAAAATGCCAGGCATCTTGGCAGGTTTTCACAGCCGCTTTAAACTTCTCACAATGGATGCGGGGTTCCACAGGTTGGATTCGCACTGTGCCAAGTTTAAGTATGCAGCAGAAAAAACAGGCCTCAGAGACCTCAGAGGTTTCAACACTGTCTCAGAAGGATCAGGGTCATCCAACCAGTTCTAGTTAGACTTGAATTTTCCCTAGACAAAAATCTACTCTATGTTCGCTGCCTGAAACTAGTGCCCTCCAGACAATAAAATAAAGACAGTGTTGGTCCCACCCATTCTAGTCTGTGTGACATTAAATTACAAAAAATAATAATACAGAGTCCTTAAACTCCTTCCTGAGATTTCACCATGCATTGAGTTAAAAAATGCAAGTGTTACTTAGTGTGTACCATTTAAGCAGCATTTAAGATATTTCACAGTTAGCTTCAAGACTTCATTACTAAATATGGCCTTATTTATACAAGCCCAAATTTGAGACTTAAAGGATCCTTAAGGCTGTACTTTTAGTGACATTCGTATCAAAAGGGCATATTTCTGCCTCCATGGTGAAAACAATGGCTGACAGATAGAGATGCTTAAAAGTTTAGATGTACCAAATGTCAGGTTTGAGGTTATTCAGCTGATAGGCTGCTCACAGGATAACACCGGAGGGAGGACAAACGTGACAGCTCACCTTCCTTATCCTGGATCTTTGCTTTGACATTTTCGATGGTGTCGCTGGGCTCAACCTCAAGGGTGATGGTCTTCCCCGTCAACGTCTTCACGAAGATCTGCATGTTTGCAGGCTAAAGGGACGAGAGCCACGTTAGCTGTTACCTTCAAACATGTGGCTAAGCGGGCTAGCTCGCTGACCAAACGATGACCACTTGAGAATTAGGTGCAGTCAGATACAGTAAACCCAATATAAAAGGTGATAACATCTATACTACAAATTAGGAATATCTCCACCGTCTGTGGAGCATTAAATAGACGAAATGCTGTGCGGTGTCTTTGCTAATGTTAGCACCAGCCTGGACTGTGAGCGGCCTCGCCACATGCGTACCGTTAGCGTGGCAATTACTCACAGTTCTGACGGCTTTCAGCCAGAGATCTGAACCTCTGGTGGCCCAAATATAATTATTACTGACAAAACAAGAGTGATTTGATATTCCAAAGGCGTTACACGTTTAAGAGTTCAGTTAAAGTCGATAAATATCCACTGGACAAATGGAGTACCCACCCGGCCGCTAGCTGAGCCTCAACGAAAAGAGGGCGGAAGAAGAGGGGATTCTGTTACATCACTTCCCTCCTCACTTTAACGGCATATTAGTAACCTATGATGAATGTATGAAATGTAATAACGTATAAAAAATAAAAATGTAGTGATACCCACTTCAACGCCATATTAGAACCATATTGTCCACAGTGGTCCAAATTACTAAAAAAAAAATATTAATTAATAAAGTTGCATTTTTTTTTTTTAGAAATCAAAAATGTTTAAACAATTGTACAGATTTTAAAATAATTGTAAATCATCAAATACATAAATGTTGAGCATCTAATTCGTTTTACATTTCATAATACAATTCGTATATCCGAATGTTATTTTTCATAACCTGCAGCTATGAATTTGGAAATTGTATTATTTTGAAATATTAAATTCGTAAATAAAATAAAAAAATGTTCTTAAGAGCATTAATTAATTGACTATTGACAAAGTGTTGCCTATTTTGAGCGTTATTTGGTTTATTAACGCCTCATTTTTCTCGGCTTAAATTAAGTTTGACTGCCCCCTTCTGGTCATATGATGGAAGTGAACTATACTAAACTACAATCTGGTGAACAGAAATGAGCAACGTGTTGTGTATGTGTAGATAAATACAAAACATAATCCATGTGACATAACTCGACCCATGGGCTTTAAACATATAATTCATGAATCAATGAAGTTATTTGAATCTCCCACAATATAAATGCATTTAGAAGTTACTTTTTTGTGTGTGTTTGTTCACTTTTAATCTGTGAATTGATATTACACATAAATGTCATATACAAGGAAGTACTATTATTAAGTACATATTAAGTAAGTACGTAAGTATTAAGTATTATTAGGTACTATTAGATACTATTCATTATTATTACATGTTGGATTTATAACAGCGATTTAGAAACATGAATTATAGCTTTTTTGTGAGTGACGCCTCTACCTGGCAGCAGCACAGCTCAGATAAAACCAAAGCTGCACAGATTAATAGTTACACTACCAACTGAAAATATAAGGCTGCTGTTGGTGTGCGTAAACTGTCCACATTCGTTTTGTCTGCTCATTGAGTTGCCTTGAAAGTGGACACTGCATTTGGTTCTATATAGGATCAGCAACAATATCAACATCGTCATGTTCTCTACCACAGTGGTTGCTATGGTAATGGCATTTTGGCATTGGTTCAACTGCTACAGTCGGTGTAATCATAACAGTAAAATAAAGAGGATACGTGTATTAACTGCTTAAGACACAAAGGGTGACGATTACCTTAAAATGCTTGCTTCTAGGATGTCTTTGTTTAGTGGTGCGTTTTTTTCAGCGTGCATGACAAATCCTTTGAAGATCGTATAGAGAGATATGTACCACAGTGCAACATTCAACAGGTTAAAATCTGCATCTTTCTGAAACCATGCGCGTCATAGTTTACATGCTCTAGAATCTAGAGCATATATTATCTCTATAGAGATAATCAGATGCATCAGACTTGGCCTAATTTGTCGCTCTTTAAAAGTCTACAGTATCGGCTGTTTGGTTTATCCCAATATGTGATAAATATATTAAATGTGAGGGTCATGGAGGTTTGCTTTTTTTTTTAGACAGATTTTGCCATCAGATGATAGTTAAGATATGATGATATGATAAAGTACAGAATGTTTCTTAGTATCCGTATTGCAGGAATATAAAATATATCCAGGAATATTTTCCTTTTTTTGATCATTTGAAGCTCCTTAGCTTTTGAAAGTGTAGCAGCGAACAAAATCTGACTTTTAATATCTCAGTGGATGGAGAACTGAGTAGTGTGTCTGAAAGTTTAGCTCAAACTGATATCTCTTTTCAATGACTTCCTTTGTCATAAGTGATTTACTACACTATGCATTAATTTTAAGTTCTCCCTGAGATCCCTTTGTTTTAGGTCATGAATATCTGAAGTTCAACGCAATTCACAAGTACAACAACTCTTATGTAACAGTTACTGATTTGTTAATTTTTAAGAATCCCATTTGGCATCCCCTGTTTGTACCATTCTTTGGTTGTAAATTACCAGAGCCAACCAAATCTGGCTTGTAGCTGAATTGTATTCTGGTCTATTCTGGTACAGAAGTTGTTCTGGTTGCGACCTTTTCTGAGCTATTGTTGACTTTCATTAATGTTTTAAGTTGTTACGCAAACATACAGTATACCAAACGACTAAATGACGCAAAAAAGTGGCCTTAGAGTGATTTCAGGGAGTTTACATTTTAGTGTGAAATATTGAAGCTGAGTGCATATGCAACCTAAGCGGTTGGCTTAAACATAAACCTCCATCCTGGCCTTTCATATCCTCATTTTTCAGTGTTCCACTTCTTCCCGATAATGTTGTCAATGCTATAGGTCTCAGAAATCAGAGGAAGGTAAGCGTTGGATTGGTCAGAGGATTTCACACTTCTCTTCCCCATAAAGCATACAAGGACACAGCTTTGTAAAAACAAGCAAATCTATGTTACAGAAATAATACAACCTTGACCCTGCAGTACTATATGCTGACTATGTTGCAGCTGACGATAAAGTTAGCCAGTGAGAAGGTGTAAATAAACTGTATGCAAAGTTAATCAGCAGGCCAGACATCCAGGCATGTGATTGCATGTCAGCTGACTAGTGAACCCAGTTTTAGTTGCATGAACATTAATCCCTGGAGGCTACAATAAATCTCAGCTTGCTTCAGCTTGATTTGCATGTCTATTGCACCATGGCACCCACCAAAACTAATTGAAGAGATGACACATATGAAATTCTCCAAAGTCAACTCTGTTGTTCCACTTAAAATAATTTTGGTTAATTTATCATCCAGTGTCTCCTGGGATAGATCCACTGACTTAACATGGATAAGCAGTATACGTAAATAGACGGATAGTTGGATGGAGTTAAATATTACGTGGTAAATTGTGGAAAGGTAGTCGTGTAACTGTCACAAGCTGGTCATGTGACTTCTTCCTTCTGCTGTTGAGGCAAGATACAAAAGACAGAAAAACAGAAAAAAAACGTGTTTTAATGTTGAGAGGTTTAATCAGCAAAATCTTTATTGTGATTTTATAATGGGTGTAACCAGGGCCGCACTGAGGTCATGTCCTTTGTGTGTTTTTGGCAATTTGTGTAGGTTAGTGACTGAATAGTCTTTAAGTGAAAGTTACACAGCATATTGTTTTCAAAAAGCGATATGAAAATGTATAGGCTTTTATGTCTATTTTTGGGCCAAAATAAAGCAATACCCAAGCATATGACTAAGCTTGACTCAACTCTAGTGACAGTTAAAAGGCAAAAAAAACAGCTTCTACATTCAAAACTGAGTTAAAAAATACATAACAGCATTTTTTTATTGTTTGTTGGTGAGGGAGCTTGAGGTCATGTCTGTCTCTTTGAATTCCTCCTGCAGCAGCTAGAGTCAGCTAAACAAAGTTAACTACAGAAACACCTTGACGTGGCTTTGACTTCAAAGTAAAAGCACAAACGTCGTGTATCTTCAGTTATAAGTTTGGGAGTTAAATTAACTACACATCTATTTAAGAGGATTTTTCACGATTTTGTCAGTTGTAACAGAGGATCTTGGAGCTAAGGAGTGAGAAAGTTGTTTAAACCCGTTAACACCGGTAAATTAATCACCTTATGGTTTTATGTGCTTTTAATTATTTAAGTCTAGACCGGATATTGGTCTGTTCAGACTCAGCAGCGGTCCGCGTTGTCCCCCCTGCCCTTCCCCGTGCTGAAGTGGGCGGGCCGACCCGCATGTGCTTTCGCTCATTGGGGAGAACAGAGAGCCGCTGTGTCTTCGGGCGTTTATAAACTCCGGGCTTCCGTTGAATTTTCACAGCGAACCTCAGATAACGAGTTTCTTATGTGGAAATCCTCCTCTTCGCTGACAATAGAACATTTTCGCCTCACAGTTGGCAAATTAGAAGTGTTTTCAACTGTTCACTAAGATTTTTGAAATTCAATACAGCTCCGGTCCTTAACTCTGATTGGCTGAGAGGCACTCCAAACGATTTAAAACTCACGCTGGCCGCATTACCGACCATTTAAATATCCGTGCTCCCCTTACCTCAATCAACGAGTAGCTGCGGCTGGAGAAGAACTACTTGAACCCGCGGAGGAAGCATCACAGTAAGTTATTACCACAGTAATGTTTAGCTGTTGTTGGTTGGTAGGAAGAAGACAAATTTAACAAATTGCTTGATTTGAACTCATATGTTTACATTTTAATGCAAGGATTAAAATAAAGAAACACCTTCTCATAGCAACCAGGTTATAGCATTTGCTGAGTGTAATAATTGCTGAAATGGAAAATATGTGCAGGTGTTGTGTTTGTAGCAAACACTTTTTAGTTGCATTCAAGGAATTGTCTATCCCACTGCGATGAAAACACAAATTTGCATAATTTGTCATGTAGCTATAAACAAAATGTGTGAGATTTCTAAGTGTATTTTTAAATCGATTGTGCTTACAGTAGCTAAGAATGTTTTTGGAAAACTACAGAGTTAACACATGAACAATAACAATGTGAAGCCCACAGCCTTGTGAGAACATGTTTATTTGTACCAGGAATGACCCTGAGTGCCATAAAGAGCTTCAGGCTGGAGCTGGATGGGCCGGTGGATGCAGCATTCACAGGAGGAGAGGTGGTGTCTGGCCTGGTGATCTTGGAGCTCCGTAGGGACATCAGAGTCCATTCCATGAAGGTGCAGGGCAGGGGCGTTGCCACGGCGCACTGGTTGGAGAACCGCGGCATGAACTCTGTCTACAACGACTACACCTCCAAGATCACATACTTCAGGAAGAGACAGCATCTAATCCGAGGTTAGTACTACCTGCTCTGAATGTAAGATGTTAGGTGTTTATCCAAATACAAGTACATAACATAGGACTATATCTTAATGGCTACCGTATATTCAGTATATTTGCCCTTCTCGTGTAAATGAATGGCTTCTCGTTGTCTATAACATATCATAAGGGAACTATCAAATGGGTGCATCAAAAGATGTGCAGCGTAGATCATCTGTAGACTTAAAGTTGCCCATAGTTAATTGCCATGTGCAGAGGACAACAGACATGTCAGTTTTAAGAAATATGCAGAAGAAAATTGCTAATTCAGAATCTGCTTCCCTAAAAAATGCTCCCCATGCAAGGACATCTTTGTAGCATTTATGCTGCTCTTGGACCTTTCTGAGGGTTATTTTGGTCACTGTTGTATCATTACAGTACTCATGAAATACCACCTGGAATCTCAGCCGTTGCTGCATTATATATAGTAACACAATGTATTTGATTCCAGCGTGTATTCCAGCTGGTAGATGCTCTGAAATCTGTCCGGTCGTTTGCCAGCTGGTTGCTGCTCTGTCTTTTAGTCGCTGAAGTTTGCAAAATGAAGCCACGTGGGCCATAGGGGTTGCATGGAAACCTGAGAGGGAAGATGAGACAGGCTAGTCCAGATACATCAGCCTGATAACATAATCCTAACATTAAACACAAATCCATTAAGACTCAGTCCAAATAAACATTACTGGTTTACCAAGTGCTATGTTGAGCAAGACCCCAAACATCTAATTTTCTCAGTATGGCACAGAAAAATATCGGCCACAGTAGATGTGGGTTAATAAACAGTAGCCAGTGGTTAATGTTTCATTTGAGTCAATGTTTGACTACCCAAAGCCATGTTTAGAGAGAAATGGAGGGAGCAGAGGTAGACTACAGTGCACAGATGCCAGACTGTGATGAAATCAGATGTGTTAGTTGTCATTTCATTCAAACACAACCACAATATCCTAATAGACTATAAAGAAAGTCTAGTCTGAAATATGACTTTATGAGCCAGCACATTTGTCATTTGTTTGCTCTGTAAATTGTATGTACAGTGGTTAGAGACTGGCTTGGGTGTGCGCTCAATTATAAACTTGAGCTGTAACTATCACATTACCGTTTAACTCCGATGTGATACATTAAGACTGGAGTTGAAACTATAAGCGAGTTCATCTGTTGACCTTTGCCCATCACAATTAAGGTCAAGTAAACTTTATTTGTGTTACCCAGAACCGCATTTAATGTATCAAAGGGCTTTACAGGTCCACACATGAATTAGACCAAACGAAGACATGGAAAAACTCCTCCCAAAAACCTTAATGTTTAAGGAAGAAACTTTCTCTCACAGAGTGAATCCTTCTCTGTGGACAATGCAATAAGTGTTATCTGCAGCAATAAGACATGGAACAGCTGTAGAAGAGCTGTAACAATACAAGAAACTAACGTGTATATATACTGTATATACTGTATATTTGAAAAGCTTGCTCACTCTGACGAGCGGTTTAAAAAACAAACAAACCACCAAGGTATTGATTTGATGTGAAATAGAGAGCAATTTTCTGATGATCAACAACTTGTTTCAGCCCTATTGTGCTGTCCGCCTGTTTCCTTGAACAATAGTGTTTGTTTGGTCACTGCTGATATATCCTCCACATGGGAACTTGTGACAAATGAAACGTGTGAAAATGTGAACTGCCTCCCGAACAGCAGAAAACGAAGACTCTGCCACATAAATCAGCACATATTGTGCTTAGCTCATCTTCTTTTGCGTCACTCGTCCTTTTGATATAAAGTGTCGCAACTTGTTTACCACTACACTACGCAGGATGTCTTTAATAATACATTTTCAAGCTGTTTCCTTTCACAGGACCTTGGAGACGCTAATGTGTGCACGTAACATGTTACCTCATGCCAAACCCCTCGTACTTGAGGGTCATTTTAATAAAGGCATTTGGATTTGACAAGCATTGCCTGAGCACACATTGTCTCCATTTTAAACCGCAATCCATCATAAAATTTTCATGCATAACATATTGCATATTTAGTTGAAGAAATGGCTATGAAATTACAGAAATGGATTATGGAATGCACCATATGATGTACTGATGCTGACATTAAAAATGTAATGTGTTGGTTAGCAACAACACCAATAAAGTTAAAGTGGTATAGTGAGGAACTCAAAGGAAGTTTTGAAAGAATAAAGTGGTGATAGAGAGTACATGAATGAAAGTGAGGGAGCACCATCATTCATCTTTATACAGATAACATATAAGTGGACCATACGATCATAGTTAATTTTTAAAAAGATCATAAGACGTTTGCATACATATGGAGGACCAATTTGTGCCAAATGTTACATTTAATTATCCAGAATTACTTAATTGGTCGAGTATGTTCTGTCAAATGTGTCTTGGTGCATTAACCTAACTATATAAAATAGCCATGTTTATATTTCTTCAAGTCAAGTTTGTACTGCTGCAGTTGCAATGTTTTCTGTTATGTTTACTTGGGAAAAATGGCAGAGTGGGACCAGGAGAAAATTAAAGTCAGGAGGAAGGAAGGAAAACGGGGTGGGGGAGCGTTTAAAGAAATACAGCTTCTGATACTGGAAACCACATAAAAAAACATGTGGCTACCACCTATCTCATATTCAGTATAGAGTTTAGTGTGCTGTGAAGGTCTAAATGCTGTTTTAGACTTTTTTCTACATTCATCAGTAGGAATATTTTGACCTGCTTTGTCTTTGTTCAGGCCAAAGTTGTGAAACTTAGTCTCTGTTCAATAAAAATGTGCACATTTGCAGAGTTTGTCACTTGCCAAATCTTATCTTAGCAGCCGAGCTTTTCACCCCTCCACATGGTATCTTGATGTGTCGCGGCTGAAGGATAAGAGACTTTTTATCCCACAGTTTATGGATGCTTTGGTGTTTTTTTTCAAAGAGGGTTCTAATGAAGTGATGATATTGATAGTTCACGTAATATCACTGCTCTTAACAGAGCACTAGTAAAGCGTCTGCGATTCAATTTTTGCACGGTGGGGATCAGCTCACACTGCGAAATTTGTACCTACACTTGTGCGTGCAAATTAATTTTGAAAATTATTAGATCTGTGTTTTGATAAATTCAGGGTTCACGTCAAATTGATTATGGAGGCATAAGCAAGTGCACACTGTCCTAAGCATGATTGTAAAGAAAATATGTGAAATTTTCCCATATGTCAACAAACATGCAGTCACACACAAAATTGTGCAAGTCCATGTCAGAGTATGTGAAATATAAAGATATTTTAATTAAAAACAATATTTGTTCTTTTAAAAAAAAAACTGCTATATAGCAATAAAATCTAGCCAGTTTTGTAAAAAGGCAAAATATAACGGTAATATTTGGGGGAAAAGCGTTTGCTAATTATAGTCACAGTAAACAGTGTTTCCAGTCAAAGTTTGACTGATCGTGCCAGTACATTTGCAGTGTTTATCAGGCTGATCATTATGTGCAGAGAGCCACATGTTTATCTTATCGGGGGTGCAAGGTAAATTTAGTTTCTGTTTTTGAGTTTTTAAAAGTTCAGTGAACCACCATCATTTAATTTTTATTTTGTCTAGTGATGCCATTGAAATAGAAAGGAATAAATCCCCCTAGATGGCAGAAAACACAGCACAAAAATATTAGGAACAGTAGCAAATCTTCAACAAAGATTAAAAACACTAATCATATAACATTAAAAATTCAATTAAAACATTAGACTTCTATATACCCTGTTACTGTGTATGTGAATAGAAAACCCCCCAAAACATCATTCTGAAAGCCCTCTTTTCTGTCCTAGCACTTTCAGTAACACAAACAGGGAGTTGGCATCTATCCTCTCTGTTTTTATTTGTCAATTTAGAATGACAGTATTTATTCATTTTAATCTGTTTTAGTTTACTTTTGATTTTTGTGAACGGTATGCTTTTGTTTTAGTTTCAGACTTAGTTGACTAATAACCTTGAACAGGACTGAGGCAGAGAACCCTGGCGTCTGTCACCAGCAGGTGGCGTATATCCCAGCCTCCTGAGTGTTTTCTGAGAAAACACAGTTGTTCAGTCCTACAGAGTGAAATCCTCTGTGCATGCCTCCTTTGTTATAACCTCAGGGAGAAAAATAAAGGTGACGTTGAGCTGTTCCTCAGTTGGGAGGGACGTCTGTAAGGACTTAACAATACACTAATCATCATACCTGTGTACTGTTCTGTATGGAGCGCTTCATAGCTGTGTGTTTCCACTGCCCACGGCACATACATATTATCAGGCTGTGTTATGGTGTGCAGGCTGTGTAAAAGCATCCTGGTAGGTCTGCTCAATACCTTCAGACTTCCAGGCGGGGGCAGTGTAGCGTTAATTCCCCATGCAGAGAACAAAGGAATAAACAACTTTGTTTTTCTCAGACCAGACTTGGTAGTTCTCCTCTTGCAGTGCAAGGATTTTGAGTTGAATAAATTACTCAGGTGTAAACTAGTGTTTCTAAGTGTATTGATTACATAGGAAAATCAATTCTGCTCTGATTAGGCTTTCTGTGCATATGTTGGAGTAAGATTGATGTGGTGAGGGTGATATGCTTTCTTGCAAGTGACCCAACTGAAGCAAACATTTTGTGTTGTAGGATCTCTCTTGCGTGTGGGGTCAGGTCATACATCAAGTCCTAGCATTCCTGATCAATTTCTCGTATAATAAGATGACTGTAGTAATGTTTTCCCAATGTGGATTTTGTGGACATAAGTTGCATACGTTTCTGAAGAGTTTTCTTTTTCCATGAGTGCCGGAACCAGCCAGTGTAACAAAATGTTCAAAGCCACAAGCATGTAGTGGAGTAAACAGCTTTGGTTCAGAGTGAAACTATTTTTTCCCCAAATCGTGTTGTGAGGCTCTGACTGAGTGAGGCATGCTCAGTAAGCCTGTTTTTGTCTAAGAACCTGTAACCATCAATCACCAGGCCCTGTTTTCCTCTCTGCCTGCTTCCACACCCATGCAGGCCACATGTTTACTATGCTGCCTTCATGTTATGCCCGGAATTACGACAACTATAAGCAGTGCTGTACTAATCAACCTGTTTAAGTGTGAAATGTGACAAGTTGTCAGGTGGTGACTTTGTGGCAGATGGAGTGCACAGTAGCTGGCACAGTAATATATCTTTTGGTCAGTGTTGTCAGTGTCCGTGATCTTATTGGTCTCTGTCCAGATGTTGTTTTTACAGCCGTTCTGAGGGCAGACTTTAGGTGTGCACACGTATGCGTTAGAGGTGTAAATTAAGCCATGACATTAAACAAAAAGGCTGCTTCGCCATCAAAACGCGGGGTTCCAATATGTTATCGTTCTTGAAAGGATGTACAAATCCTTTGAAATCTGAATCACGCTCAATCAAAACTCAATCAAAACTCAATCAACTCAATCAAAAAGTGTGCCCGTGTTCTGGTAGAAGTGAAGGAAGCAGGCAAACCGCCTATAATGAACACGAAAGTTTTCCTGGTTTCGACTCGAAAGGCTCGGATGCGGCGAGATGCCATATTTACATACAACAGGAGGGGTATAAAGTCCGTGCCAAGGAGGTGGCCCTGAACGCAGCACCAGCCCTCTCCTGAGGCCTTACATAATAAATGCGGAGAGGCCGCCCACTTGGTGAGCCTGCTTAAGGGCTGCAGCGAGTCTGCTTAACAACAGTTGGAGCTTTAACAAGACTACCAAAGAGAGCCCTGCGCACTTTCAAGAGCGGGGACATCACTAGCGTGGACACGCGTTGATATTTTGCGGACACCATGATTTTCGACAAGTTGAAAAAGTTCGACATCGTCTTCGACTCCCCGGAGATGGACAGCCCGCCGGTGTACAGCAGCGGGGACGTGGTGTCCGGCCGGGTGG
Organism: Brotula barbata; assembly: GCA_900303265.1. Taxonomy (NCBI): domain Eukaryota; kingdom Metazoa; phylum Chordata; class Actinopteri; order Ophidiiformes; family Ophidiidae; genus Brotula; species Brotula barbata. The sequence goes on along the minus strand of OMNV01007784.1, from coordinate 3,707 downwards.
TGCTGGAGCTGACGGGCGAGAGCCGGGTGGACTCCCTGAAGCTCCACGCAGAGGGCTTCGCTAAAGTGCACTGGACCGAGTCCCGGTCGGCGGGCTCCAGCACCGCTTACACGCAGAACTACAGCGACGAGGTGGAGTACCTGAACCGGAGAGAGGTGCTGCTGCAGGCAGGTCAGTCCGCCGCATGCAGCGCGCTGATGGGCGGGTGGCTTTGTGTTCGTCGGGCGGTAGAAACAGAATTGATTTGTCTTAAAATGTCATTTCACGTCAAAACTTTTTTTTTTTGTCGTGGAGGAAACGCGAGTGAGAGGTGTGTTAGACGCCAGCCAAGGACACTGAATGAGTTGTTTTTCTCAGCGTGGACCCGAGGATAGGTCAGCTAACTTGACTAAACGAAAGCTAAACTTTTCGCCGGAGTGAAACTTGTGATCAGACCTTCTTTGTCTTGGAGAAAAGTTTCAAATCTGACACACTTTTGATGGAAAGCTTGAGTCGCATTTGAAAAGTTTTGTTGTTTAATTTAATTGACAAACCAGTTTGTGCTGTTTGTGCAGTGTCAGAGTGAACATTCAGTGCTCTTCATCAAAATTCACTTCACACGAATCAAGAGGAGTCGGTGGCTACATATTTATTCTGCTATACTTTCATTTTTGTTTATGTTCTTGTGAAAGTGAATAACCGAGCTGCATTGTCTTTACCTATAGTTAACAGAGGTTGTACAAAATCATATATTTTTTTATTGTTCTCTCAAGATGGCACCAACCCAAGAACACAAAAGTAGTTTTTTGTTGTTGTTTATTTTATTTTAGATGTAGATTGTTGAAGTATCAAACATCATCATATGGAAAACCGAGAGAAGAAAACATCCAGTCAGCAGCTGTCTTTGAAAACCTTTGTCATTGCGAAAGACCCAAGAAGCGCTCTTCCTTGTTTGCAGAGTTGTTTTCTTCTAAGTTTAACTGTCTTCCTGCCCCTTCTCTTCCAAGCTTGATTTGAGCTTTTAGATTGATCGCATCTCGCATCATAGATGGTTAATTTTATTTTGGAAGTGAATTCATCTGCAGGTGTGCAAGAAACAAAGCAGTTCAAACCTCTTGACCTGTGAAGGGTATTTGACAGGGACCATATTCTTATTTAAATGACACGGGAGCTCAAAGTAAACAAAGGGACACAAACGCACAGAGGCTGCTCAATACAAAAGTAGTCTTGTGTAGCAAAAGGTTGAAGAAAATCCCTGAAAAAAAAAACACAACAGTCTGAAGAAAACATGTTCTCAGTCAGCACATCGGGGCTGGAACCTCCCCTCTGAAATTCTGTCCCTCCAATCACGTGGCTTGCTCAGATTATTTCAGTAGTACTCATTGTAAAGCGGTCCGCTCCCCCTCTGTAGTTTCTGTTTTTCTCTTCATCGTGAAAAACTTCTTGAACAGAAAGAGACCCACTGTAAACATGAATAAACCTAAAGTATCCGTGGCCGCCTGTCTTCTCTCTGCTGGCTGTTAACAATGCTGGTCATCTAGGAATTTGAGAGAATTCTGGAGCTCCCCTCCTAAAATCTGCTGCCAAATTAAGGGAACATAAATAAAGGAACAAACAAGCTAAAGTATGTTTTTTGTTTATTTTCTTCCCCCCTCAGACAATGGTGAAGTGACCGTCCTTCCTGCTGGCAGACGCGAGTTTCCCTTCAGCTTCCAGCTTCCCGAGGAGACACTGGTTACCTCCTTTGAGGGGAAACATGGCAGCATCCGCTACTGGGTGAAAGTGAAGCTGCACCGGCCGTGGGCTACCGTCAAGAAGATCAAAAAGGAGTTTACAGTCATTGAGCCCATTGATATCAACACGCCAGCCTTGCTGGTGAGCACGTCGGCCAGATATGTGTTTGGACATGTCCACATGATATGCTGAGCAACAACCCACCTTTCCCAAAATTGTCCTCATCTCACCATTTGTGCTCATCATTCACAGGCACCACAGGCTGGAACAAAGGATAAGATGGCACGGGCGTGGTACCGCAACTTTGGACAGGTGTCTGTCACTGCAAAGATTGACCGCAAAGGTTATACACCAGGTGAGAGAGTAGCAGCATTATTGTAGTCTTCAGTTATTTCATAGTTGGACAGATAAATTAATCTGTCCATTAGACATAGATCAGACATAAACACAAACATCTGTCTGTAACGTGCCTTCTCCCGTCCACAGGCGAGGTGATACCCGTCTTTGCGGAGTTTGACAACTCTACCTCCCGATCCATTGTGCCCAAAGCTTACATCACTCAGACCCAGACGTTCATCGCCCGTGGGACCATGAAGCAGAAGCGCTCGGTGGTGGCCACGTTGAACGGTGATATCGTGGGCGCCAGATGTCGCGAGACGTGGCACGGTCGCGCCATTAAGATCCCACCCGTGGGTCCTTCCATCCAGCAGTGCCGTATCATCAAAGTGGAGTACATGCTGAAGGTGAGTCTGGTAGAAAATGTTTAACCAAATGACTTTCTGAAGACGTCTTCTGCTGTAGCGCCAAAAGGTTCGGTGAATTTGCCACTGAACGCTGCATCCTTTTCCTCCCACCAGATGTGTGTTGATGTTCCTGGCACGTCTAAACTCTGTCTGGAGTTGCCACTGGTCATAGGCACTATCCCCCTCCATCCCTTCGGCAGCCGGACCTCCAGTGTCAGCAGCCAGTACAGTGTCAACCTGGAGTGGCTGCGCATGGCCATCCCTGAGCAGCCTGAGCGTAAGTATCTGGCAACAATCTTAGATTATTCATAGTGAGACCACACAAAATCGATAGATGATGGTGATGGTCGCATTGCGAAAAACATCCAGCGTCCCCTGTGTCAGTGTCTTCATCAGTAAATATGGTCTGCTAGGTGCCTAAATGCTGAGCTGAGCTGAGATTTAATCTTGAATTGTGGTAAATATTGCGTGGGCCTTATTAGATTTCGCAGCAGTAATGACTCGGCAGCATCCAACGGCTAAATGCTCAGACTTGTTCTCCTCTGAGTCAGATTGGTTGACTAATCGCACGTCTTTCCCTGCAGCTCCTCCAGATTACAGCTCTGTGGTGACTGAGGAAGAGGCTGAGCAGCGAAACACTGCCACGCCAGAACCTGCTGAGGACCTGAGTGGGATTCTGGAACGCCCCCTCATGGCTTTTGTTCAGGAGTTTCGCTTCCGCCCACCGCCAGTGTACAGTGAGGTGAGCAGCCACATCGAAATGCTCTACACCCACTGAGTACTTGGTTGTATACTTGATTTATCTAGTTCAAAACCATCTTCATCTTCTGTTTTTTTTTTGCCCTGCAGATTGATCCCAACCCTCAGCCCGTGAACATGAGACCTCGCTGCATGACGTGTTGAACCATGAATCCTACCTGAGTGTCAACTTAACTTAATGAAACAAATCAAGAGATTTGTCTTCTCCTGGATTACTCTTCTCTGATAAATGGCACCCGGTCCCCTAGTGTCGTGGATAGAGGGACCATCGGGCCGCCCGGAGGTCGGAAGAGGAGAAGGAGCTCCCTGGGACTGGATTCTGACAGAAGACCCCAACCATTCTCTAATCGATTTAGTAAAAAAGGGACTTCATGTTCAAAGATGAGACGAAAGTAACATTTCCCTCTCAGTTCCTGGCATCTCAAGTGATTCTGGCTCCTGATGTGAAGCCACCAATACCTCCCAATCAACGATTCCCTCCTGCAAAGTGAT
>OMNV01007781.1:29354-52339 GCA_900303265.1 Brotula barbata | reverse complement strand
TGTGTCACTTAGCCCTGCGAAGCTTGACTCTGCAGCAGCCTGTCCTTTATGTACATGCATGCGTTTGTGTGTGCGTGAGTTAATTTAGAGCAAGGGATCATGTAAGAGGACAACGTGTGCTCGCTGACTACCTCAGTGGCTTTCTCACTTGCCTGTTTTCCTGGGTGGATTTCTGACTCTCTGCTCGCGCTGCCTCCCATCTCCCCATTTTCCCTCTTTTTTTTCTCCTCTTTTTATTTACACCGCACCCTTTCTCCCTCCCTCTCTCTCTCTCTCTCTCTCTCTCTCTCTCTCTTTCCCTCTCTCTCTTCCTCTTCTTTCAGTGCTTGAATCTAATTTTGGAAGCATGGAACCTCGGGGAGCGCTCTCCCAAAGCTATTTACGTCCTTGCCTCGCCTCCTCTTCCTCCTCCTTTCCTCTCCTCTCCCTCTCCTCGGCCAGGAGAACAGCGTTAGGATTCTCTGATGCACTGAACAGGGGAATTCAGCTGCTCGTCTCTGTGTTATGTCGTTGGCTGTGAGCAGCAGCGAAGAGGTTGCAGCTCCTCAGGTTCCTCACGCTGACGGCAGGGAACCGATGCTTTCATTTCAGCTTCAGAGCCCTGAGAAGGAGTTTGTGTTTTCCAGCCTGTATGAAGAGGAAAGGACTTTGACACGATTCACCACATCACAGGAAGCTAACTTTTTTTCTTCTATCAGACTGGAATGTCACAAAAGACACCAGCTTCTCACTGTTTCATTCCAGGTAATGGTCTCTTCACTTCTCCACAAGACTGCCTGACCGCAGATCAACATTCTGCAGCGTTTTCCACGCGGTTCAGTGAGTAATTTGTGGATTCCTCGATTTCACAAAATCGAATCTCTGAGATTGAACAAAGACCACCTCATAATTTTGATCGGCTGACCAAATGTTGTCATGCTTCAGTCCGAGCATTTGACTCATTCCTCCGGCACACAGGAGGATTTCTGTAACTTGCAGCTGAGAAAAGAAGAAAATAGCCCCTCACCAAGTCATCGCACCCGAAGATGAACAGCCAGTGACAACAGAAGCTACCTGCAAATTTAAAGGAAGTCATTCAGACTGTGTAAGCTGGATTACATAATAAAAGCCTTTTTATTATATGGAATTTGCAGTGTTTTTAAAACAACAATGCACAATAGAAATGCAGAGGACATTTGGAAGTTTGGCACCACGTCACCTATCTCGAGCGCTTAGCAGCTTAAATTCAAGTCATGCTGATATCTCCGAGGAGAAAGTGACCGGTGACTGTTTTTTGTTTTGTTTTTGGTGACAAAGTAGCGCACCGTCAGCTCTCGTCTTGGCATGCTGTTTCGGCCCACCGTGTCAGGGTTGTGCGCCATGTTACAGACCATCTATGAGACTGAGTCCTGTTTTTCCTCCACCAGCACAGAGAGCCACCAGCCTCTGGAGCTCCTGAGTGGCAGCAGGGGCTCCAGCACAGCCATGCCCTCCGCCGGTGAGTCATCTCTGGGAAAGGAGAGGACAGGAGGGAGGGGGGAGCTGGAGGGTTGACGGTTGCATCAAACAGAAGGTTGAGGGACTCATTAGGGGTAGAAATCTTACAATTACAACACACACACGCACACATATATATATATATACAGTATATATGTGTATATGTATAAAAGAAATTTAATATAGTTTTCCATGTTTTTTGGTTTTATTTGTTGTGAAAGTCATTTGACTGATTTTTAGCATTCACAAGCATATCCATATAGGATTTTTCAGAAATGGTGTTGTCCTGTGTCACGTGGCACCATTGTGGACTTTTAATGTGGACAATAGTTACGCGGGCTACTCCAGCTCCCTTGTTTGGGAAACGTAAATCATTGTGAGCATGAAGCAAGGATTTTTATTGATGTAAGGTGATTATTGCTTTTGCTTACTGATTATGACAAACATTGGTGTAAGAATGTCGAGTTTTCTCCGGTACTGTTCATTTGGGTTTTTATCAGTCAGAAAACTCTACTGCTGTTCTCCTGGGCTGGGCCAGATAAGCACAGATTCCTCAGACTCCAGGTCCAGTCCAGGTGTGGAATGAAATCTCTATTCAAGCTCTGCCTGTATGTGTATTTGAGATTTCCAAGCAGCCACTTGTATTTTGTTCTTTTTTGAAAAATGGCAGATGCATTTTCGTGTGCTTTTCCGACCCATCCTCTCTGTTTCTATTGATAGCTGTTGTTTTGGTTCTGCAACTTTTTGCTGCCGTGAGAGTTTGCAGTATTACAAGGGCCATTTTTAGGCAATGACTGTCACTTAACCCTACACTTTCCACTGAGATACACGGTTAGGTCATTTAACTAAAAAGTTGAGAGTGCCAGCAACGACAGTACCCTTTAGAAAAACCTGGCTGCTGATTCGTGAATAATGACTGTGTGTGGTGTTGAACTTGTGACCATGTTCCATCGAAGTGAGGTGAAGGGGTTTTGGGTTTCAGCTTGTCTCTCGATACCTGCGGCACAAACAAAACATATATTAATTTTTATCTTTTTGGGTGCTATTCTTGGCTGAACCAGGTCATATGTGTGGTCTATATGTGTGTGTGGTATGTGGCATGTGTGTGTGTGTGTGTGTGCGTTTGTATTTTGGTAAGGCAGTCAACTTGTTGTACAGTGTAATCATAAAATCTATAAATATTTGTCTTCAGTTTTGTTATATTGAAAGTGTTTTTACTCTAACTTATTGCTTTTACATAGCAAAATACCCTTTCGAGCTTCAGTATGTAATTTTTGTTTAACCTTTTTTGTAGGTTTCGCAGAAATCATCATTACATCCTGCTAGAGATACAGAAATTGAATGCTTTATAAAAAAAAAAAAGAGTCTGCCGCGTACAATGACAATTTTATTTGGAAAATACTTCAGAAACACGCAAAATACTGCCATTTACCATAAACAGAAACGTTACCCAAGTTATATCTCATGCTCTTGGGTGGCAGGAGTGTGGAGGCAGAACAGGAGTACAACAGGTAGCAAGGAGGCAGAAGAGACCATCAAATTTTTCCACTCACTGCATGATTTTACAAACTGCTGCTTTAATCAGACTGGTAGTGAAAATGTGTGTCAGCTCTTAAGTTGCATGTACTTTTTGAGAGTTTGCCCTGAAGTTCCATATATGTATTTTTTTTAATTACACAAATACTAGTGATAATAATAATAATATAATAATAATAGTTGTAGGTTTTTCAGATATCGTCCCAAGAGCTGTCAAGCAAGTAGCAGCACCTCATCCATGGGCCTTTTTAACTTTGGCACAAATGATCTACACATAGCGTTTGTGTAATGACGCCTGTGTTGTGACAATATTGAACTCATGACAATAGCCAGAGTTTCAAGTGGGCATCTGAGCTTACGATGTGTGACACTATTGTCTCAGTGCAAAGTCCTGCCTGTCCTGCTTCTTCAATGTCCACTGGACTCTGTCTGTGAGCTGTGCTCTGATTGGAACCTATGCACATCCATGTTGGCGCACATCCTATGCATCAACTAAGGATAAATAGTACAATATTTATGACTTCTATAAGGTTTGCCACCGTGTGCCATAGACCATTACACCAGTGCGTCCATAATACTGTTCATAACGCTGATTCACATGGCCTCAAGACCTAGATGGAACGTAAACTTAGTTATACTAAATGCTCACACTGGAGGGTGGAGTGGAAATTGTGTCGTCAAAAATAGCACAGTTAGCGCAACCTTTGATTGCTGGCAATTTATTGCTGCAAAATGGCACAAACAATTTAGGGAAGTGAATGAGTAGTTACCAGTATTTCTGTGTCTTGTGTTTTGCACCATGCATTGCTAATCATGAACATATATGGACACTGCATTGCAGAATTTTTTTTTTTATTTTTTTTTTGGAATGGTGAGATGGTCTGACTAAGCTCACACTGGTGTTGTCCCACACACCATATTGTACCAGAGACACATGCGCATCAGAGCAAGAATAAAGGTTCAACACACTTATTATATCATTAGATTAAATGATCTGAATATTCTCAGAATTGAGGTTTTGGTCCGCGTAACAAACAGGTATCAAGTGCCCAAAGAGTAGGCGCCATCGCTACAAACTGAGTAAAAAACAGCCAATCATGACTTGTAAGAGTTGTCATGAAACCTCTGCATTTGTTATCAAATTCTGGTGACAAACAAGAGTCATTCACATCCATTGACCACCTACAGCTGACCAGGCTAGTACACACCTGAGCCACCCCTTTGTCTGTCAGGCACCGCTACACTCCAACTCTAACTCAGCTTCTAATTTGTCTGAAGTACACACAGCCATTATACTATTTTTACATCCAACCCCGTCTCTCTATGCCCCGTTTTGTCGTCCCCACTGTCTCTCTCTCCCTCGTCTTTTTTTAGAGTGTTTTGCAGGGCTGACGTCATAGTGCCTATTTTCTTTTAGCAACACAGGGAGAACAAGATGGGCAGAGAGGGAATTGCATAGATGAATTTTACTTTACACAAATACCCAGTGGCAGTAATTTGTAGTTTGGACTCTTGCTCTACGTCACTGCCAATCTGATAACAAAGCTTACAACAATGAGAGTAATTCTTGATCAGTGCTTTAGACAGCCACTTTGATGATAGGTGGATGAGGTACAGGATTTCCCAGAGAACAAACACCAATCTATCTGCTTCCAGGTCTCCATTAAAGCATTTTTATTTATTAATCAGTGCTCATTTCTGTGGCGTCACATATGCTAATCAAACACTTTGGTGCTGATGAAAGTAGGGTACATCAGAGCTTTGTTTTAAAATGTCAGTGCTTCCTCCTGTGAACACTCCAAATAGCGTAGACACCTTAGACTCAACCGCTTCCTTTTTGGTAGGACTGTGATTTTCAGCAGCAAACTTGAAAAGCTTTCCTGGGCTGTAGGAACGATGGTTGCTGTTGTGTTAGAGCACACACACACCAGGAGGGGAGGAGCAGGAATTTATTTTCAGCGCCACAGTCCAGACCACCTTTTCGAGTTCAAGTGAGTTCCAGTAGTACAAGGGCATATCTGGAGTAAGTCAAGACAGAAACTTTAACCAGCACAATTTTAAACCACAGCTGGTTCGTGTTTACTTTGAACTTGTAAAGTAAGAGCTAATGGGTCCATCTTCACCTGAGATTTTTTATGCCTTTTATATGCATTATTATTATTAATGAGTTACTAACAGGAAAAGGCCCATTACAGTGATGTAAAAATGGACTCAATTTCCAATTCATTTGCAAGTAATTAAAGGTTACACTTTACAAAAAATTATTTCACCTTTAATCCATCCACAGCCAGAGTGTTGCCAAGTGTTGTTCCTGCCGAAAAATCGAATTAAAAGTTTAAAAAAAGATATTTTTAACCACATACTCAATTCTAATTGATTAATGATGACAGCCCTAGTTCATAGGTGGCCAGCCGGCAAGGCTCCTTGTCCTTGCACAAGTGACAAAAGTGTTTCCCTGTAATGTAAACATGTGTGTGTGTGTGTGTGTGTGTGTGAGTGTGTGAAAGAGAGCGAGAGAGAGACAGTTTGGCTCTTCGAATCAGATTTTATGGGAATGCAGAGCTGCTGGTGTTTTGTCTGCTGTTACCGGTGGCAACATTTTGAAACACTGCGAGTCACTGGCCGACCATTTACCATGGACTTCTTAAAGTCACGGAAAACACAGGGAGGAGATAAATCCAAGATGGAATCGGTTGCTGATCTCCCCGATGCACGCTTTCTTTTTCCTGCATATATCCTGCTGCAAGAATTACTGCCAGTAATTGCAGTGAGCTGTTGTCAGAGACAACATGATTGACTGAAATGTTGCCTTAGCACCACCTATTTTTCAAACTGTTCGTGTGTTTGTGTGTGTGTTTACCAGACTATAAATGTCTTCTGATTGACGTCAGACGCTTGCTGCTGTGGAATGCTGCTTTCTTGCCAAATGGACTGTACACACTCACACACACACACACGGACAGTGTGTGTGTTGTAGTTGAAGGGAGACACATGCGTCATAGTGAAACACCAGAATGTTTGTTTAGGTAATTTAGATGTGAGTGGCTACACACACACACACACACACATACACACACATACAGATCCTTGTGTAGCTGCAGCTCTTGGCATTTGAGCTTTCCACCAATTTTGCTTCCAGCAGTCACAATCCTCCATATCTTACACCCGGTGCAAGGCGGCGCAAAGTTTCAGCACAAGTGTCGTTGCTATCGTACAACCGACGCAGTTGTCATTTTCACGCCAGGCGCCCACGTTGTGTAAATAGCAAATGCGCTTGCGCCCATCTGTGCGCCCATGGGCATTGGTCTTCAGGAGTGGTCAGGCAAATTGTTGGCGCATTGCTGTCGTGGGGTAGCAGAATGTGTTTTAACCAACTCGAACCACATCTAAGTGCAAGTTTATTTTTGCGTCATGTTTTTCTGCTTTTTGAAGAGTGCATTATTCAGATGCGCCTCACGCGGTGATGCGGGCTTAATTTAGACAGTCAAATTCACTAGATGTGGGAAAAAATAGTAAACAAATTAAAAATCAGTCGTAGGAAAAAAATCTGTTTTAAAAAAAAATGGAATGTGTACTTTAACAAAAAACAATAAAAATCTACAGGAAATATGGTTCTAGTCTTTGTAGATTTAGTAAAAATTAACAAAACAAGCACGAGGAGGCATTGGTTGGTGCATGTAAGTTGGATGTTTAGCTGTGGATGTAACATTGTCCTTCCTGTGATGATCCTGTGGGCTAAGTCTAGATATTTGTTTAGACTAGCCCTGATACTGCAAATTATGGCGCTGCGCTACACAAGCAGTGTTAAGTCTGAAATGCGACCAATGTTTGAACGGCATTTAAGATAATTATCTGACTTATTATATCCATCAGTTATTGTTAGTGGTATCTGTAACATACCAACAATATAAACAATCCCTCCCCCCTTTTATAGTCTGTGTGTTTCGTAATACACCACTAGCATCTGATCAGGGTTTCCAAGATTAAGTAAGCAGCTGCTTGTGTTGTGACCTAGATATAGACATGTTGGCTTTTCTGAATCTCTTTTTTACGTGGTAGAAATCACCAGGTGTTTCTTCCTGCGTGTTTTCATTATTTTTCCCGCAATGTTTTTCCCAATGGCCTCTCTTTCTACATCAATGGCAAGTATTAGTAGTAATGTGCGGTTTGTGTCTTACTTTGAAAATCTGCTTTTACTAGATTTAAATTTGGACTCCATCCAACCAAGATATGCAACCGTAGTCAGCGCTATTGCCAAAGTACCTCACTGCTGCTCGATTTCTGCTGCTGGAGACTTGTTGCCATCCTTTTGCCTTCCAATACTAATGCCTGTTCAAGCTTAGGGGACAGTAGCCCATACCACTAATTATGAAGTTGACTTGGTCCATCCATGTTACCAGTGTTCTGTGGAATGATGTGTGTTAAACCACCATTCTCCAGAAAAACTTTTTGAAACCTGTCTGTGTATTCCACAACACTTTCTACCCTCTCTTGTGCACAATCAGCAATGCTTGACTGACTGCATGGGTCAGCACAGTTATGGCATAACCAACCTTCAATCCCTGCAAAACCTGACTGTGTACCTGTAAACTGGGACCTGAGGCTATATTTACAGCTCTCTTGAAGTCATTCATTTCTGCAGGTGTCAATGGTTGGGACAGCAAACTTAGCTGATCTTTCAGATACAGTTGATAGAAATCAGATTTCTTGTTCATCAGGTCCAGAAATACTTTAATACCAGTTTTACACGGATCGTCAAATTGTATTGAACATCTGTTGGCATCATTGGAGTACACAAATACCTCTGGTCATCAACATTGTGTGCAGTGTAAGAGGAGCAGCTGCCACTCAAGCCCATTCCTCATTTTTACAATCATCACAACACCTTGGTACCTTTTGCCATTGATCTAAGGGGAGAAGGGTTTGATTCGTTGGTGAAGCTGTTTGCTACTATGGACATTTGGTTGTCAAATAGGACTGCCTGTGCAAGTGTTTATACTTCCTCTCTAGATCATTGATCTTCTTTTGTAAGTCTGTGCATGTTACTTGTGCTGTCTGTGTAGCGCATACCCTAATGCCTTTTTACACTCTTCAATATATCCTCACCTTTTCTGGATGAACTGGCACCTTATCTTGATAACAAGAATGGAACATTTTTAACCAACATTCCTTGCTCATTTTCGTCCATTAAGGTGTACCTCGACTCCCATTATGAGTGTTTGGAATTCTTTGATTACTTTTCTTTGGTTCACCCTTCCGTAAACCAGATGGAGGCTTCTCTAGTCTAAATAGGGGTTACTACGGGTCTTTCCTGGTACCAAGAACAAGTGGCCGAATACAACAGGCTGTGCTCTCCTGTTAAAGCTTAACAAGACGTTTACAAACAAATGGTGGTCTTTGTTTGAGAAATGTTGCTTCTACAAAAAGGCTTCCAACTGGGGGTTAGGTTAGGTTAGGCTTCCAACTTCTTACTGGTCTCTCCGACAGTAAACATCAATCAGCAAAGTCTTTTAAAGTTGAACTTACCAGTGTATCTTTCAAGAGGTTAGCCCCATCATTATCACATTATTTGTTCAATTCTTCAGCAGACATGACCAGGAGACTGGGGAATGAGTCCGACGTTGGGTTTTCTAACGGCCATATAGATAGCATGAGATACGGGATGGGTGTGTCTGTGTGACACTCCCCGGAGACAGGCAGGAGACAATAGCATCTGGATGGGCCTTACATCTCGTGCAGATGAAGGTATCACTTTGAGTTCGGTCAAAATGACAATGCAACAACAGTGGGTTACTTTGGTAAGATTACATACTGAAATCCAAATTCACATGCAGCCCCAAATGCAAACGGCGCTGAATGGCTTAAAATTTAATTCGGAAATCCAAACAATTATGAAATGGTAACCTAATTTGGTGCTGCACAAGAATGTATTCATATTTTAAGTAAAATGGCATTAATAATCAATGTCATTGACCCATGTTGGATGCCAATATCTGGTATTTTTTGATGCATTATTTAAACCGGCGAGATATTTGACAAGATGCTGCTTCAGCGAACACTGTAAACTGCTGATTTAGTCCTGCACCTGCACCCGACTTGGTTTACCTTCTACTCTAGTGAAGCAGGAGCCTTGAGCGCACGTGCGCGCACACACACACACACACAAACACACAAACACACACACACGCGCACACCCATCGGCCACGCTCCTCTGTACATGAAGGAAATACCGATAGTTAGAGTAGGTGAATCCTAATTGGATTTCCTCCCTGGCCAGCAGACAGGAAGTAGGCTGAGGTCCCAGCAGATGCCAGTGTGATGCCTTCCAGAAAGTAGTCTGATCCAATAACAGGGTCAGGTCAGCTGAGTTTAGTAAAGTCCTGTCATGGAAAACATGTATTAGGTTTTGAGCTCTGCTCTTCTCAAAGGGACATATGAAAAACACCCAATGCTCAGAGAGAAGCCAATGCTGAGGTTTCACACTCATTTATTCTCTCTCTCTCTCTCCATATATTTGTGTGCGTGTGTCTTCGTGATTCGTGTTTGACGATGCATTACCTGCTGTTATTTATATGTCTATTAACCTGTTGAACATGAGCCATCCTAATGACGTCATTCACACACCCACCCTGCATTTTGATCTCTGTAAGCTGATTGGGACAGATAAGCTAATTGTGAACTTCCAAACGGGCTTCTGCTCAGTCTTAGTTAAGTTACTTAAACATGATACTGTAAAAAGCTAAAAGGACCACACAGAAACACACCCCCCCCCAAACGTGCTTTGGTTTTGGTGCAAATGTGTGTGCAGCGGTGTATGTTTGGCGATGCTACTGAGTTTAGTGGTGGCAGTCCAGGATCTCTGAATCTTAATTTTGGAATGAACTCCTCCCCTCCTTTTTTCGGATGTTCCCATCTTGCCTCTTACATTTGTAAACAAAGAAGGAAGACCAAAACCCCTGGAGAGAGACGGAGAGGTGGATTAATAAAAGAAATGGCACAAAAATAATGTGATATTATATATTGTAATAATTGTAATATATTGTAATATTAATGAAAAAGGCACACAAAGACAGACTGTGTCCAGACGCAAAAGAATGTTATTGAGCTAAGTTACCCTGCATTAACGCCTTTGATTTGCACATTTGTACTGTGACCCCACTTTTGTAACAGCAAAGATAAGATTCCTAGGCTATGGATCTACATTTAACTATTGATCTTGTGAGAGAAAAACAACCAAAACGTATTTTTGATGACAACAACAATAATGTACCCTATATGCAATTACATCACTTCAAAAAGGCCGGTTGAACTCTGGTTCCGATCTAATGACATCATCTGTTCTTTAGGAGTTATCTGTGCAGTGATGTTGTTGTTCCCAAAATATCTTCTCTATTTTTATTTTGACTTGCCAGCAATGTCGTTCACCAAGAGGCAAATGTGTCCGCTGGTCCTAGATGACCACGCCATGACCTTGAAAGGCAGTGTCCTATGCATCAGGTAGCAAGATAATCCAGAAAACACTTATCGTGTTGAGAAAGATTCATCTGTTTTTGCAAATCTGTTGTTTCTCACTATGCACTGCGCTCACAAGTTAGAAATCAGACAGGTCCTCTCGGGTCCTCTGATCAGGATATCCTGGCAGTCACTCAGCCCCGGCCTTCTACTTAGTGTGAGTGACAGCCTTGGTTTGCTGCTGTAGCCCCCAGGCTTTGGAAACAGCCCCCCATGGACGTGAAGGTAGCCAGCAGTGTGGCTTATGTTTGTTACCTTAACAATGGGGGTTGCTGTGTATATGCCTCCTTTCTTTCCCTTATCAAAGCTATAACAAGAATTGATCTAAAGGACCTCCGTGAATAAAAGTTAGTGTATATGTGCCGTGTCCCTGTCATGATGGAATATATCACATTTACTCTTTTATTGCTCTCTCACCTTTTCACTTATCGCCCCCGTTCTTCCTCTTGAGTAACATCAGGCTAATGCTAAACCAGTGCTATCCAGTGTCAGCCTGATGTTGGGGTAATGGCTGGCTTGTAGATATTTTTAGACAGTAGGACGTGGTGTTCCTCACTTCTCACAACACAATCACAGCTCGTCAGATGAAATGGGAACTGCTCTCTGAATGATGTAATAGTCTGCTGTCTCCATGACTACACTGTCCAGACTAATCAATCACTCATCTCTCTCTGTCTCTCTCCCCCTCTCTCTCTTTCTCTGTGGGTGTGTGTGTGTGTGTGTGTGTGTTTCCTGCAGTAGTGGAGGTGAAGAGCAGCCTCCCATCGGGCATGCAGAGCCCAGTAGGAGCAGCAAACGAGCAGGGAGGAGGCGGAGGAGGAGGAGGTGGTGAGTAGGAAGTCCTCCAGGAGTCCTTGAGAGGGTTCCTGGTCTCCAACAGGAGATCCTGGTGGGTGTGGGGGTGGGGTTGTAGTAGCGTAGCTCACCGTAGTATGACTTTCTGAATTTGCATTGCTGAAATGATGATTATTGTTTTAAGTGTGGGACTCTCTGTGCAGTGGGCTTGCCATGCACATGTTCTGTGGTTAGTTGCTCGGTTTGCTCATGGACTGGTCCTTTTCTGTATAATGGTGAGAATGTTACAACGTGCTGGACAGGCTGCAGTTTGAAAAAGTTAAATAAAGACACGTCAGGTTGTACAGTGGCTGAAATGCTGCCCCATGCGCACAGTAAAATCAACGTGTTTCAGAATAATTACTGTTGCCGAGCATACTGTCTGGCTGAGCAACGATGTAAAGTATC
Source organism: Brotula barbata (assembly GCA_900303265.1). Classification (NCBI taxonomy): domain Eukaryota; kingdom Metazoa; phylum Chordata; class Actinopteri; order Ophidiiformes; family Ophidiidae; genus Brotula; species Brotula barbata. Next base: position 40,573 of record OMNV01007781.1, on the reverse strand, counting down.
TCTCCCTGGGCACTCCCTTCAGGTCTTCATGGGGAATCCCAGGATGTTTCCAGGCCAGATTGGATATATAATCCCTCTAGCGTATTCCTGGCTGGCCCGTGATCTCCTACGAGTTGGATGTGCCTGGAACACCTCCCTAGGGAGCCATCCTTATTAGACGCCCAAATCACCTCAGTTGGCTCCAGTCAGTGTGAAGGAGCAGCAGCTGTATTCAGAGTGCCTGACCCTGATTAATTTCCACTTGTGGATAAAATCTGTGTGATCACAGACAAAAGCCCCTGATCGGAGGCACATGGGGCCAGTGAGAGCAAAGACAGAGAGATACTTCCTGCTGAAATGCTAGCCGTGTTGTCAAACCTTAAAAAAAATAAAAATAACCCAATGGTCTTCGACTTCTTGTTTCACTCCCATGATAGAACAACTTTGAGAGATGAAAAACTTGTTTGGGATTTCCCATGGGGAGAGATAGTATTGAAGCTGATCAGTATTGTAGAGTGAAAACCATATGTCTTCAAGACACTGAAATGCAAGACAACAGTTACATACTGTGAATTGCAACTATTCCAAGCACTACAATGCAGCCAGGGCAGAAGTCAGAACTCCCTTTCTCCTGTTCCAGGTGGTGGCCCTGGAGAAGGTCCAGGAGGAGGAGGAGGAGGAGGTCCAGTGGACCTGCGGACAGAGCCGAGAGTTGGGTCTCTGTCTGGAGGCCCTGCGGTGGTGGACACAACCGTGAGAGAGCAGCAGCTCCAGCAGGAGCTGCTTCTTCTCAAACAGCAGCAGGAGCTTCAGAAACAGCTTCTGTTTGCCGAGTTCCAGAAAAAACACGAAGTGCTAACACGACAACACGAAGTCCAGCTGCAGGAGCATCTGAAGGTAGGTTAGTTAGTTGGTTACACAGTCAGTTAAGTAGGTATTCAGTCTCTAAGTAGTCAAGTCATTATTTGGCGAGTTAATAATCTGATGGTGGCCATCCAGTGAAATTGTGTGGTTTTTTTTGTGTGTGTGCGCGTCTTTGCTAAGCAACAACAGGAGCTGTTGGCAGCAAAGCGGCAGCAAGAGCTGGAGCAGAAGCGGAAACTGGAGCAACAAAGACACGAGGAACAGGAGAAACAGCGACTTGAGCAACAACTACTGCTGCTAAGAAACAAGGAGAAAGGCAAAGAGAGTACGTCATATTTCTCTCATTATTACTACCACCACAGCCAGTATTATGAACAGTATTACTGTCTACTGGAACTGAAGCAATGTCTGTCTATCTGGTTGGTGTCAAACCAGATACGTGTCCTGCTTGCACTGATGTCTGCATTCTCTTGCTTTGTGCTTGTGTGTTTTGTCAGGTGCCATTGCCAGTACGGAGGTGAAGTTAAAGCTGCAGGAGTTCCTACTAAACAAAAAAGAGCCTGGTATTGGCGGACTGAACCATTCCTTCCCAAAGTGCTGGTGAGGATCACAGAGAGCTTAACTTGACCCTGGATAACCTGGCTGGTGGATTACAGGGCACAAAGGCAACAAATAACAAATAACAAAATGTTCCCAATTCCACTCTTTATTCATTCAATACTGATTAGGATGGTCAGGGTTGAAAAGTAATCCAGGTTTAAAATTGTAATGTGGTAGAACTATCTGAGCCGTCATCAAACTTAAGTTTATGAGAAATATTGGACATGGTCATTGAAAATTAGACACAACAGATAACGGATTCTATTCTGGTTCACAAACTTAATTTTCAATCTGTTGGAGCATTTTGACCAAAAACAAATTGATTCATAGCCTGGAAGGGTGCCTCCTAGGGAAAAACTGAAAATAGTAGGATGTGAAGGGGTAACCATAACAACATCATGAGCGGATATTTTTCTACTGCTGTTATTTCTCCATGAGAAAATGGTACAAATACAACCGGATTTCCAGAAGGCAAACTTTGGTCTCTGATTGTAAAGCAACCAGAGAAAGCAACCAGTTTTTGTGACTGGGAAAGACCTGGTTAATTTGACTGACAGAGGCGGTAGAGGTAGGCCACAGTAGCAGGAATTGCTGTGCAGCAGTCTCTAGCCACATTATCCATCCATCCATCCATCGGTTATCTATGCCGCCTTGTCTATGATAGGGTTGCGGTGGGGCTGGAGCCTATCCCAGTGGTCATTTGGCGAAAGGCTGGGTACACGTTGGACAAGTCAGCAGTCTATCGAAGTCTAGCCACAAAACTAAACCTGCAAAAGGACGGGCTAAGTTTTGGCTGTGGGTGATTCCCTGTTTGTCCGTGTCTTTTGCTCTTTTAACCTGTTTGCTTGTGGTCTATATTTTAGCTCAGGTGAGCTTTATGAAGCGCACCGAAAGACATTTTAGATTCAGATTATTTTGACTCCAGATATCATTATTAAATAATTCTTGAAACGCTCTTCTACCTAAAGACAACTTAGAGTATTTTTTGTGTCTCTGTGTTTGCAGGGGAGCCCAGCACACCTCCCTGGAGCACAACTCTTCTCCACAGAGTAGCACCCCAGGAACACCTCCCTCCTACAAACTGCCCCCGCTGCTGGGAAACTATGAGGGCAAAGATGACTTCCCACTCCGCAAGACAGGTAGGAGAGAAAGACTGACAGAGAAAGGGAGAGACGGATATAGAGAGAATGTCTGTGTCTGATTTGTCACTTCTGGAGGTGTTTTGACGAAGGTCTTTGCGGAGGTGAAACGCGGCGGTGTGATTTGTGAAAGTGTGTGTGTTTGTGCGAGCGTGTGCGAGCTGTGATGACTCAGTTTGAGTCATCAGAGAAGAGATAAACTTAAACCACAGATAAGACAGCACAGCTGGACGATGGACGATGACATTACCGATGGGTAGAATCTGTAACCAATGATTAAATAACTGCATCAAGCTTCCTTGTTCTTGTCAGTCTTTCATGGTCAAATGTGATGTAAATAATTAAGCTTTTGGTAATTGAGTGCATAATGTAGAAAAAGTATGAAAGAAAAGAGACGGAAAATAAAATAATTACACAAAATTTTTAAAGAAATTCCGATTTTAAAAAATCTGAAAAAATCCAATAATCCATTATGGTAATCTTCACATTTTTAACTTGCACTTAAGGCATTTTATTTTCCCTTCAAATTCTCTTTATTACAGATGTGTCATTTATTAAGATTTCCCCAGTATGCAACATGATATGTTTGTTATCTCATGGTCTGAATGAGATTTAAAAAGTGCATTGGTCACTCGCTCAATCTCTCTCTCGTTTAGTCTCAGAGCCTAATCTTAAGGTACGTTCACGGTTGAAGCAGAAGGTGGCAGAGAGAAGAAGTTCGCCCCTCCTCCGCAGGAAGGACGGAACAGTCATCAGCACCTTTAAGAAGAGAGCCATAGAGATATCTGGTACATGCACAGTTAATGTCATCAGTGTTATACTGATTATCTTAATCGATTGTCTCACTAATTTTCTGTTTCCTTTCCTCCCCTGTCTCTCTCCTCCAGTCTCCTCTCTCTGTAATAGCGCTCCAGGTTCAGGTCCCAGTAGTCCCAACAGTTCCAACTCGGCAATCGCTAATGGAAACACGGGCTCAGTCCCCAATATACAGACTGAGGTATACATCGCTGAGTAAAGGGTTTAATTTTCACCCATATATTTCCTCATTTCCATATTTCCATCCACTATAGGGATTTAAAACAAAAGTATCAATTTTCCAAAAAAGCCTGACTCAAGTTCGATTTTCCTTTTAAATAACGTCATTTCAGAAAACATTTACAGCCAGACTAATCACTCAGGATAACTTAAGTTACATAGATGTTGGCGGGGCAGAGAACATATCTGGCGAAACATTGTCTGAAACCCTGAGTGCCGCCGAAATCTGCCTTTGGAATCAAATGGGTTGTCTTGGTTTCACACTGTCTTCGATTGAAGTGTTTGTTAGTTTTCATGCTGAAGTGTTGCTAATTGCAGATGTGTCTGTCCTCCTGGTCTTGATGTAATAGTGCATTTTCACCAGACAAGCATTTTTTATTGCCAAAGAAAGAGGCAGAAACTGTTTTTCTAACTGAGTGGCAGCGTTTTTGCGCTGGAAATGTCTGATAGTTCTCCACAGTGTCTCCTGCTTTGCTATTTCAGAGAGTTTAGCTACCACTAGTTTTTGAGCTAACATGAAAGTCAGTTTTACAAAATTTTCATTGGACTTTCTACCTGAACTGTGCCACTGACGTAGAGCATGGGAGCATTCTGGTAATATATGGCATTAATGTACCGGGTAGACCGTGGAACAGATCCTCATGGAACCCTGTGTTAAACACGTGAAAAAGCCTCTGAGTGCCTCAGCTCTACGTGGAGTTAAAAGTTTAGTTGGACATAAAACATTGCCTCAAAATAACATTTTACCCTGAAACATCTGTACTGTATGTTTGAAGGTAAGTAGCTGGGAAAATGTTACAGGATTTACTGTATTTCCAGGTCATTGTACGGAAGCTGTACAAACAGGATTGGAGTGTGTGCCAAAGTTTTTTTGGAGCAGATTTTATATCACCCAAACTGTCTGTGTCTCTCTCTGTCTGTGTGTCTGTAGCTACGGTCTCTGCATCAGACATTGGGTGTTGATGGGGGGTTAAGTCCTCTGAGTCTTTACACGTCCCCCTCCCTACCCAACATCTCCCTGGGCCTTCCTGCAAACACTCACATTACGGTGAGTCCACGTCATCACACATGGATTTGTAGACGAAATACAGACGCGCAAACAATCACTAGTTCACAGCTGTTCACGTAAGGAGAAATGCAGGGTTACCGGTTATATTCCCTACAGGTCTCAGTGGACAGAGCAAGGCACTAACGCTTATTATGCAGACGCACATTCAATAGTGCATTTATTGTTCGATACTGCGATTAAACTGTATAAATACACAGAGTCAGGTGCAGTCCTCCATTCTGAGAGTGTACGTGACGTGTTGCATTCTCGCAGTGTGAGACGATTTTTGCCTATTGAGTAAAATTCACGTGGGGTTGGCGTACTCTGATTACAACATTTACATGCCCCAATAGATAAAGTTAGCCGTTGGATGGGAGCTTAGTTTCCTATCTTACACTTGTATTTGTTTGTTGTAATAAATAATATAAAATTATCAGGAAACAATCCAGATTAGGGTTGTTTGAAAGGTATACAAGGAACACGCAGTAGTACATTTACAGTTGTTATTTTGTAAAAGTAAAATCTTTATGTAGAAGAATTAGATTGAATTTGGCACAAGTTGGAGAACGCCTACAACACTACACAACTACATGACAGTCAATCGATTTACTCAGGCATATAAATGTCATAAGCCACCTCCGCATTTATTTCGTCACATGGTGAACTCATGGGTTTATACTGATACAAACAATGCTTCCTGTGTGTTCAGAGAATGGGAGAATTGTTTTAATTCCACCCATGTATATGTCTCTCTGAATATTCGATACATATACAATGTAGTGAATGATTCACTGGGCGGTAACTATGGTGGTGTCCCCCCTCTAGCCCCCACAGAAACTGTCTGCCCAGCAAGAGGCGGAGCGTCAAGCCATCCAATCGTTGCGCGGGGGCGGAGCTCTGACAGGGAAATTTCTTTCCACCTCCTCCTTACCTGCAGGTAAGTTGTGCGATAATTAACGGCAACAGCATTAGTAGCTTTATTTGTAGCTGGTGTAGCAGTACACACACATAGTTTCTGTTAAGTTTTAATTTGTTTAGTTTTTAAACCAATTAACTCTAAGAAACTTTCATTGTGATAATAACCATGAATACAACTTTGGGTTTTTTTGTAGGGGCAGGGCATGATGTGGAGACTCCGCCCCCTAGCTCTCATTCCACCCACTCTTCGTTATTGCAACATGTACTGTTGCTTGAACAAGCCAGACAGCAGACAGCTATGCTAGCTGGTATGCACACACGGACACACACACACACACACACACACACAGACAGACAGACAGACAGACACACACCCAATACTCTGGTGCATCTCATTAAATTCTGTCAGAGAATTTTAATTTTGTATGGTTTTTCCATTTTGAAAACTTTCATATGGCCAGGCAAATGCAAAAATGTATTTAAAAAAAAATAATTTTACACTTGAAAAAGTGAAATAGCGGTGTGCGCACACATGTTGTATTTTGCCACAGGATAGCAGGAATCTGACGAGAAGAGGACCAGGCAGAGGACAGAAGTGCCGGCAGATTTGTTTGTAAATTGCAATTAGTCAGCCTACGTCTTGCAACTTCAATGTTGCTGTTTATCAGCCCATTTATTTCAAGGCAGTCATGTATTCCTCCTCGAGGGTATCCCTGTAACAGAGGCGAGGTTCCAAAAAGGTTGCAGAATAAAAACCAAAAATATTTGAGCCATATTCCTTCATAAGCATTTTCTGGTCGTTGTTCCAATGAAAGGAATCTTCACAGACCCTCCTGATACTGTTTTGGTGTCCAAATCATGATCCTTCTCTGATTCCCCCGCTCCGTAGTTCCTATGTACAGTCAATCGCCATTGGTTACGGGCGAGAGAGGCGTGTCTAGCGCCATGCGAACAGTCAACAAGCTGCCTCGACATCGGCCTTTGGCTCGTACCCAGAGTGCACCATTGCCTCAGTCTCCCCAGGCCCTGCAGCAGCTGGTCATTCAACAGCAACACCAGCACTTCCTGGAGAAACACTACAAGGTACACAAACACACACACACACACACACACACACACACCTAGGCTCAATGTTATTATTGTCAGCCCATCCTCATTCTGTCTCCTTTGCCTCTTTCTGCTCTTAAACCATTTCACGGGGAGTGGTTCAGTTCTTCAGTATTTGCATCTCTCATTCAAACACTGAAATTTAGAAGCTCACAGTGTTGCAGGTGAATACACAGACACTTAAAATCTTGTTTTAAACCCCAAATTTGAATCCAAAATAGAAAACACCAATGCTGTATTTATAGCACTGCGTGAGCTGTAGGAAATATCGCATAAGTTTGAACTTGCTACCTCATCAGATCTTATTCTGGTCATGCACACGAGCCTTCGCTTCATTTTCCTTAGGCTGCGTTTTTACATAGGATGTAGACAGAGCATCACGATGTGTTGTGAAGCTAAATAAACGCACAACATCCCTTTGACCTTAAATTCCTTTGGTTTATGATCAGCTTCTAGCATACGCGCACTTCACTTTAACAAGTGCATAATTTAGTTTGCTGCATATAGTAATTATTTTGTAGTTGTTATTCACCGGCGCAGTAAAAGCACATGCAAAAATATGACTGCTGAGTGAGCAAATGTTTCCTTCTTATGGTGGATTTATGCTTCTGCAACATGGTACATGTAAAGGTCTCTGCGGTCCCACTCAGCGAAGGGTGTCATGGGAAAACGGGAGGGTTGGATATGCACCACCGCACACGCCTCCCAAATCTCAACAGTATGCCATGCAGTCTAAAACAGTGATTGCGGAATCGCCTAAAAAGACTGCAGACAACACACGGGAAAATGAAGCATCGATATAGGAGGGTCTCTCCACTTCTGTTCATAATATCCATAAAGCAATTCATTTCACACGTAATTTACAGGAGTACTGCTTTGTTTCCATTTTTGTTGAACTCAGATCCTGGCTTTCCTCTATGGCTTTATTGTGATGGATAAAATACATCAAACCTTTAATTGAATACAGTGCATAGATATCTAATTAATAAATCACTTTTGTGCAAGTAAATTCCACTCATTTTTCACCGCGTATCTGCTTTGGCTCATGGAGGCAGCATGCTAGGCAAAGCAACTCAAATGTTCCTCTACCTGCCCTTGTATCCCGCTCCTTCTAGGGCATCGCTACACATTCCCAGGCCAGATAGGATACATAATGCCTCCACTGTAATCTGGCTCTGCCCTGTGGTCTCCTACCAGGTGGTTGTACCTGTATCACCTCCCTAGGGAGGTGTACAGGGGTTGGATGACCAATCATTGTTGCTTACGGAAGAGAGAGGCATATCCAGCCGACGAACAGTCAATGACAAATCAGTGTCTGGTACCCAGAGTGCACCTTTACTGGATAGCTCAGATGGGGATTTGATAGCAGGTCTATAGGCATGCATAGACAGCCTAAGGTAGGAAGGGAACAGGTCATTTCATCCAATGGTTCATCCAGGTGGAATTCAAAATCTTTGTTCCATGAAGGGTTTGTAGTTCTGTCGTCCTCAGGTTCTACAACATAACAGCGATTACTGGAATACTGCTCGTATATTACACAAAACTAGAACGCCACCGTTAGTATAAAAGAAAAGAGACGGAGAAGCATAGCAGCGGCCATGATATGCAGTGAACTCTACACTACAGCTACAACTTGTTGTGAAGTGCCAGCAGGGACCTGATTTGGGGCAACGCGCAGTAATGTAACCTTGTGTGTATTTGTGCGTAGATGCTATCAAAGGGAACAGAACTCCCACGACCGCCTCCTACACATCCAGAAGAGATAGAGGAGGAGCTTACAGAGACCAATGACATGCAGGAGGATGATGAAGGCCCGGGCCTCCCTAGGTGTGTGTATGTTTGTGTGTATTACTTTATACATGAGCGTATTAGCTGAAGCTTTGCGTTGAAGCTCGTCCCTTTTGACCAATCAGGCTTCAGAAGGAGGGCTCCGACGACTCCACGCCTTCCTCCGAGCAACTTGGCGTGCACGTGAAGGGTGAAGATGAACACGGCATTGTGCATTTGAAAGGGGAGAGTACGGAGAGTGAGCTGGAAGAGGAGGAGGAGGACGATGACGCCATTCAGCTTCGGGACGGCGACGAAGACGAGAGAGGGAGCTACACACAGGTACGTTTGCCTATTGCCTATGTCTATACGTACATCTTATTCAACAAGTTGACTGGACAATTAAGAGGCCCCAAAATCAAATTAAAGTCAGTGAAAACTCTTATTTTTCAGACAAAAAAAATAAATCTTTAACTTTCTAATTTTCACACACATATCTGTACAGCATTTGTTATAAATGGTGTCTGTCCTGACATTCCCAGGAAAATGATGCAGGCCACATGACAATGATGTGTCACATGACAACATGGTGGTGGACATTCAATGTTGTGTTAGCGTACAAGCAAGTGTTAGGAAGGCTTCTTCAGCTACGGGCACCTGAGAATCTTGTAACACGGTAATTACACATAAAGGTAAGACACGTAAAGTTAGAGGAGTAGAAGGTCAGGGGATGAGTCACCTTTCTCAGAAAGAAGGCCTAAGTCTGAAAGCCAGAGACGAGGCAAGTTTATGGGTATTAAACTGCAGCATTGTGTGGGCTGGGTTTTTTACTCTATTTTACACCAACACCCCTAGCGTACACTCATCATTAAATGTGGAGAATCACTATTTCGCTCATTAGTGACTTAAAAAACAGCCAAAAATCCGGAGTAAATACGGGCCTTGCTGTCACATTTACTTGGTTCATGAAACAAAAATATTTGATTTTGGGTTACTGTGGCCTCAAAGCCTTAAATCACACAGTCAGGGGAATGAGTCACACAAACATCATCATCATTGCCTCTCCTGCTGCTAACTGACCACATTCCAAACCTGAGACATTTTCAGGTTTTTCACCCTCACACCATTGTTTTCATGCAGTTTTGAGCAGTCATGATACCTTTTAACTGGCCTCAAGGTGTAAACAGTAAGTGAACTGGACAAGAATAGATGGTGAATCAATGGAGTTGAGGCCCCCCCTTTGAGGAATTCCAGGAAACAATATGTGCAACAAATATTTGGAGATGTATTAGTAAGGATGCACGCGAATACACTTTTTACTGCATCATTCTTACTCTAGGATTGATTATGTTCTATTAATGTTGTTAATTTTGAAATTCATAATATAGCAATGTCAAGAGAAGCACATATTTCTGTCAACTTTGAAATAGATAAAACAGATACATTGGAAAGTATGGAAAAAACAAATTGTTTTTGTTTGAATCGCTGGCTAACTATGGAACATGCAGCCTCAGGCCTGCAATGGTCTGGAGGCTTTTAGCTTAAGAAATGTTTTGATTGTGTAGGAAACAAGGCCTGTCCAATGAATAGAAACATGAACCTCGTATGCTACAGTGACAAAGTCCTGACAAGGACTGGTGAAGCTGTGATTTCCAAATTTATTTATTTTTTAATATGATTGTATGCATTGTCTCTAACCCAACATAATTTCCTTGTGATATGTGTCTGTCTTGGTGCTGACGATGATGGGGATGAAATCCTCACCTCTGGCCCGTGCTGCTAGCTCTACTGTGAGTTAGCTTAAGGATGACGGCACACCTGCAGACTGAGTCAACCCAAAGTGCTTAATCACAGTTTACTGAATAGATTTCACTGGAACCAAATGAGTCATCAGAAACACTTCAGTACAAGTTACAGGAGAAGAAGAGAGCAGGATATAAACAGTGAAGGGTGATTCATAAAGCACATACCAGATTTAAGGGAATATCTTTAACTTGTTAGTCATGTGTTTTTTAGAATATAAATATAATACCACTTTTCCATGGCATTTTTGTCGTAGAAGTTGTTGGACTATTGGATTTTTCATCAATAGTGCCCTGACATTCCTGGGACAATTGTGCAGGTAGTCCTTTGTCACATTACAACGCGAAGGACCTTTAGTGAAAGGTGGGGTTTAATGAAAAGCAAAGATGTGAAAATTTGGGAAATCCCTACACTTGTACACAAAGAAATTTTTGTTGTCACAACAAAAACACAAAATTTATTAAGACAGTAAACCTCTACAATTTAATGTAACACACAACAGCATAACAATTGATAACAGTAAATGCTAATGGTAATGAATAATAGCAATAATAAAAGCACATTTATCAAAAAGTAAATAAAAAGTTTCTTTGCTGTGTTAACCTAGCAACCTTTCATGACTTTTGTTCAGGCAAAACACGGACAACCAAAACAAACCCCAAAGATGTAAAGGCCCCTGTCAGCAGAGTTTTTCATTAAACGTGTATGACTTCATTGTCACACCACCGTTACGAAGGCGACTCCAGCCAGGGGTAACAAAGCATGGGCATAAAGTCGTAAAAAGACAATGGCAGAAAATGACAGCAAAAGACAGAACTGTGGACGAACAAGTCGTGACCCCACAGTTCAAAAAAAGAAACCCCTCATTCACAGGAGTCCAAGAAGGACCAGGGTGGTGGTGTTCCAGAAGTCCAAAAGTCCACAAAGTCTAAAAGTCTGTAGAGGAGGCGGGGCAGCAG